>JAULUF010000084.1:29917500-29932500 GCA_031834385.1 Semotilus atromaculatus
AAAAATGTAAATACACGTCCATTCTCATGTCCCAGTCGTGTGAGACTGCCACGCTGTCGGTCTTGTGGCGCGGCTGATGTTGTCCAATGTTGTTCAGAATGTGAACGAGCCACAAATCAGCGTCCTGGCGTCTGTGCCAGAGCTGACGGCTAAACGCCACATCTGCGGGACGCTTGAGGAGCTGCTCCTCTTTATCTACACACTTTAATTGGTTTAGAGACGATGCATGTCTCTCGCAACCGTGCACAACCATGGTCATCACAACATTCCTGTAATAAACTGTGATTAATGTGCTATGTAACTTTACTGTGGTATTATACGCTGTGAGGAAGTTGTACAGGTAAACAGACACGAGCCAGGCGACGCTACAGGATCTAGCATGAAGAAGCTGCACTGTAACGCTGTTAGCTGGGGATGCTAAACAGACATAAAACACTCTGTCCCAGACCTCGTGAGTAGCCTAACCAGGATATTATATGTGTTTATCCCAGCAATAGGAAGTAAATTATGATGCGTTCCAAAAATATCTAATTTAATAATGATACATAATATTCTCTCTAATCTCACATACAAAATGTGTGTGTACAAACATTAAATAATAATTTATTATAAAAAAAAAATACTTTAAAGTCCCCCTGAGGTGTGAATCCAGCTTATAATTTTGTTTATGTGTCTATGTGGTGTTTTTAATATGCTTTAACACAAACCATGTGTAAGTTCATAAGTCGACAGCATTGCTGAGTATTTCCTCCTTAAAACTGCAGTGAACCAAAGACAGTCTCAAAAACACAGTGTGAAATCGCTGGTTTTCTGACGTCACAAACGACCTTGTAACCAATCAGATCAACGTGTGATCGTCATCCAGTGGATCTCTGAGTGAGGGAGTGAGTGGAGGCGGGGCTCATTTGCATATTCATAGAACCACGCATACTAAATGAGGCAAGGGTGTCGAGTTACAGTCAAGATATTTTAAGGCATGAAGAATTTTTATTCAAGGAAAAAACATTTAAATATGTCATTTTGGTGATCAAAGATGAGTTTTAATGGATCAAATGATTGACTACAGGGGGACTTTAGGACCTGCTCCAGAAGGCCAGAGTTCGGATCAGAACCAGTGTGTAAATACTAAATCAGAAACTCACCACGAACGACTCCATCCGTGTTCCTCCAGCGTTCCCGATGAAGATGCCGGAGCTGGGCTGGAAGGAGAGTGTGTGTTGGCTCCGCTGGAAGGCCACGCGATGGTGTTCCTCACAGTCCATGTAGAGCTTCACCTCCTCGCCCTGCACCGCCAGTGTGAACCGGGCCCACCGGCCCGTGAGCTCCGCCATCTTGAAGGAGGCCGCCTCGTGTGTGTGTGTGGCTCCGGGCTCGCTGTAGTACAGAAGCACTCGCTGAGAGCCGTCCTCCACCGGCGCCAGCGCCACACCCAGGTGCACCACCTTCTGCAGCGCGTCAGTGATGGCGAACAGCACTCCTCCTCGACGACTGCTGGGTTTGGCCGTGACGATGATGGCGAAGTCTCGGAAGAACGGGTCGGGGATGAAGGAGCGCGTGAGGCGGCCCACGTTAGCGTCCGGCCCGAAGCTGTACGCAGGGAACCCCTCGAAGCCGGTGATGAAGGAGACCGACGGGGGCAAGGGCACGCCGATGAGCTCCGTCAGGTCCAGCTGCCCGCCAGAGCCACTCTCTACACACACACACACACACACACACACAGATTAACACTAGGATATTCTGCAGCCTCAGGCCACAGGAGCCAGATAGTGTTAGTGAATATGTGGAGCTGTGGAGCTTGCTTGAGCTAAATCTGGCCGTTCATTTGCACAACAACAGTGAAAAACGTTATCATCTTCATGTAAACTTCAAAAACGTGAATCTGTGAAAACGTTGACGCCGCGCACATGCGCATTACGTGTTTAGTCTATACATATGCACGTTAGAGTGCGCATGCGTATAGTTTTTCTTTACAAATTGACATCACCAAATAACTTGTTTGCCAGAATAATACAGAATTATTTAGTCGTTTGTTTATTATGCGAGCAGGGCAACCACCCATAATAGCATTACAGTAATCTAGCCTTGAGGTCATGAACGCATGAACTGTTCCGCATTTGTGATTGAGAGCATATGACGTAATTTAGATATATTTTTAAGATGGAAGAATGTGGTTTTACAGATACTAGAAACTCGGCTTTCACATGAAAGAATATATTGTGAATATATAGTAAAGTATAATTTATTCCTGTGATCAAAGCTGAATTTTCAGCATCATTACTCCAGTCTTCAGTGTCACATGATCCTTCAGAAATCAGGACAATATGATGATCTGATGCTCGAGAAACATTTATGATTATTATCAATGTTGCTTGAGGAATCTGAGTTTGACTCCAGCTTTTAAGATTTTGCGATCCCATCTGCAGACAATGCATGCTTCACAAAATACGAGACATTATTATAAGCTCCTGTGTAAAAGCATCTTTCCTTCTCTTGCGTTTCTTCAAAGTCTCAGTCCAGCTTATAATTCATCTCAAAATTAAGATCTTTATAATCACTCCATGCATTTTCCTGTTTATGTGCTGGGCAGCAGCCAAAAGTCCTGCAGTTTTATCAGCACACACACTTCATCCGGGGCTGTAAACCCCCTCCAGGCCCTACATCTTCATTCCCCTCCACTTCAATCGGCTTCTGTATTAAGCAAAAATCTTTTCCCTTGCAGATGAGAAACCGAAACACCCTGAAGCCTGAGCTAATCACAGATCAGCTCCATTTACATGTAACCACCCGAGCACATCAAACTGAGGCCGTATCAGCTGATGCTCGCGTCGCAAGTCCTCGCTAAGACCGGGATCCACACATGGTCTTGATTAGAGTCGAGGAGACCTGCACAAACAATCGCTCGCTCTGTGACGAGACACAATCATCTGGAAGCTGTTAGCGTGGGCTAATAGAACCGCTGCGAGAGCGTGCCTGTACAGTTGGACTTGTAGTTCCTTGAGGAAACACAACAGCCTGAAGAAAGAAACGCCTCTCGAAGCACTTACAGCACAACTTAATGGAAGAACTAAGGGTTTCTGCTAGTATACTAATGCTAAATACTGTACATCCCGTCTCAAAGACCGTCTCAAACAATAGCCCCTAGCTATTGTTAAGACTGTGTTTGTGTTCAAACTCAAACTCATGAGTCATATCAACCAAAGTAAAAGTGTTTATACACAAGATTTCACTGCAGCTGTTCTAAATAAAATGCATATAGAGACTATTAAGTCAGAAAACTGGCAATGGGACCTAGAGGACGTTCAACCTCACCGACACCAGTAACCTTCACTGGTCCACTTCTGGGAGATCAGACCCAGTGTGGACAGGGCAACTTATAGCCCACATTACATCCTAACACCATCATGTTGGAAAAGATTCATGTTCATGTTGTTAGTCAACAACAGAAAGGTGCAGTTTAGCAGACTAGCAGTGGACTCCACATCTGCAGGCTGGAGTGACAGACACTTAACCAGATCCCACCTCGACTCCAGCTACACACACCAGCGAGAGCAGTCGGGTCAGTGTGTTCATTAACCAGATCCCACCTCGACTCCAGCTACACACACCAGCGAGAGCAGCCGGGTCAGTGTGTTCATTAACCAGATCCCACCTCGACTCCAGCTACACACACCAGCGAGAGCAGCCGGGTCAGTGTGTTCATTAACCAGATCCCACCTCGACTCCAGCTACACACACCAGCAAGAGCAGCCGGGTCAGTGTGTTCATTAACCAGATCCCACCTCGACTCCAGCTACACACACCAGCAAGAGCAGCCGGGTCAGTGTGTTCATTAACCAGATCCCACCTCGACTCCAGCTACACACACCAGCAAGAGCAGCCGGGTCAGTGTGTTCATTAACCAGATCCCACCTCGACTCCAGCTACACACACCAGCAAGAGCAGCCGGGTCAGTGTGTTCATTAACCAGATCCCACCTCGACTCCAGCTACACACACCAGCAAGAGCAGCCGGGTCAGTGTGTTCATTAACCAGATCCCACCTCGACTCCAGCTACACACACCAGCGAGAGCAGCCGGGTCAGTGTGTTCATTAACCAGATCCCACCTCGACTCCAGCTACACACACCAGCAAGAGCAGCCGGGTCAGTGTGTTCATTAACCAGATCCCACCTCGACTCCAGCTACACACACCAGCGAGAGCAGCCGGGTCAGTGTGTTCATTAACCAGATCCCACCTCGACTCCAGCTACACACACCAGCAAGAGCAGCCGGGTCAGTGTGTTCATTAACCAGATCCCACCTCGACTCCAGCTACACACACCAGCAAGAGCAGCCGGGTCAGTGTGTTCATTAACCAGATCCCACCTCGACTCCAGCTACACACACCAGCAAGAGCAGCCGGGTCAGTGTGTTCATTAACCAGATCCCACCTCGACTCCAGCTACACACACCAGCAAGAGCAGCCGGGTCAGTGTGTTCATTAACCAGATCCCACCTCGACTCCAGCTACACACACCAGCAAGAGCAGCCGGGTCAGTGTGTTCATTAACCAGATCCCACCTCGACTCCAGCTACACACACCAGCAAGAGCAGCCGGGTCAGTGTGTTCATTAACCAGATCCCACCTCGACTCCAGCTACACACACCAGCAAGAGCAGCCGGGTCAGTGTGTTCAGGCGAGGGGGGACTTTACAGGCAGAGATCATGTGTTACTGTTCAGAAGATCGAGTCCGACTCAGAGAGGACAGAGATGAAGTCATAAAGAATCATTGAGGACTGCATTGTGATGTAAAGTAGATCTGAGTGAAAACGACTGATCTGTCAGTTGTTGACTGGATTGTGAAAAAGGAGCGTTGTATAGATTATTGGAATATGCTTTTAAACAAAATGATTAATTCAATGTGATACTTGCCATCTTTTTAACTATTTGTAAAAATGTACTATACTAGCAACTTCTAAATCCTACAAAAAAATGTAAAATAAAAATGATAAAGGCACAGATAAACAATTCACAATAAACCCAGTAACATGCCTTAAGAAAATAAATAGGGTAAATTTAATTTCATGCCAATTTTACCTTTTATGAAGAGGAAATTAAAGGTTATGACGTGCACTTGAAAGGTAATATGAAATGTTTACCTCTTTACATGCATGAATTAATGCATAGCTTTGAGTGTTGAGACTTGCATGCATCACAGTGTAAACCGGTTAAATGTTGCTGTGCATGTAAACACACACAATAATGACAGCAATAATCTGTTCATAATTTATTGACTTGCGCACATTTGGCCATTCATGAATCAAAGGATCTATAGATTTTCCCAGTTTCCCCAGTCTGTTGTCCAACTAGTGAAAACGCTTAGAAGTATAAAGACGTGTGTCTTTACAAAGACATTTGTGTCTTTATTGCACTTTTATGACTCCAGAGCAGATGCGCCTATAGCCTGAAGATCGACAATACAGGGCTTCTGATGAAGAGATGAAGGTTGAGTTACTGGCTCTCAGTGGGTCGAGGGCAATGTCAGGATGAGGAACAAGGAGCACATTATTGCACATTAATGCTTATTGGGAATGTGGAATGCACCAGAGGTGGAAGGGCTTGGGCAGATGTTGATCATGAACACAGGACTCGCTAAAAGCCGGACGAGGTTTGGAATAAGCTTTGCTCAATCTAGGCTGGGTTAAATAATGAAATTAAAATGTTAAGCTTTTAACATTTATAAGCCGTCAGTCCAGAATGAGGTATTGACTTTGGCCATATGTATTGAGTCTATAGAGCCTTCCCATGAGCCTCGAGTGAGCGAGCGAAGGACGTGTTTTGATCATTCCTGAAGAGTGCCACTTGATGAATACCAAATGTATAACAAAAAAATACATAAATTAGTGTAACACATGCAATGTGAATAAATGTCCAATGAGCACAACCTCATACAGTATGTTATTGGTCACACTTGGTGAGGAAGGGACCCAACATCCCAACATCCCATCATCTCCCAACATCTCCCATTATCTCCAGTCATCTCCCAACATGTCCCTTCCTCTCCCAATATCATCTCCCATCATCTCCCAACATCTCCCAACATCTCCCATCATCTCCCATCATCTCCCAACATCATCTCCATCATCTCCCATCATCTCCCAACATCATCTCCATCATCTCCCTTCCTCTCCCAACATCATCTCCATCTTCTCCCATCATCTCCCATCATCTCCCAACATCTCCCATCATCTCCCAACATCATCTCCCAACATCTCCCATCATCCCCATTCCACACAGGAGAGTGTGGAATCAATCAGAATTCCAAGATACTTGTTCTCAGATGCAACCTGTAGTCTTTCCCCTGAAACGAAGACATCTGGCTCTACATATGCACTGTTTGTCTTAGAGAAAAACATGCCCCTTGTTTTTTCCACATTTAGCTGCAAACAGCATCGCTGCAACCATGCTGTTACACGAGCCATGGAATTTGTAAGTCCATTAGCAACTTGTGTCCTACTGCTACCATGTAGATAAATTACAGTATCATCCGCATACATTTGGATGTTAGTGTCAGAACATACAGATGGAAGATCATTAATATATAATGTAAATAGTAATGGACCCAAAATAGATCCTTGTGGGACACCCGTCGACAAATGAAGGGGAGCTGATCGATGATTCTGTACTTGGTCGGACTGAGATCGATTTAATAGATAAGATTCTAACCACTTGAGTGCCGTTGGAGAAAAATTGATGGTAAATAACTTGGACATGAGAATTGTGTGATTGACAGTGTCAAAAGCCTTCTTAAGGTCAAGAAATACAGCTCCAACAACACCACCTTTATCTAATAAGGATTAGATTTTTTCAACAAAGAAGCAGTTAGCTGTTTCAGTTGAATAATTAGATCTGAAGCCAAACTGCATTGGGTGCAGGACAAAAGAACTAGTATTCAAATAACAAATGATTTGCTCCGCCACCAGTTTCTCTGCAACCTTGGACACTGTGGGTAAGATGCTGATAGGCCTGTAATTACAGGTAGAAAATGAATCTCCACTCTTGTGAATTGGAATAACAACAGCCGACTTCCAAACACTCGGAAACTTTGCCTGGCAAATCGAGAGGTTGATAATTCTGGTAATGGGACTGTTTAGTGTTGTACCAAGTTCTTTGAGCATGACTGCATCCATACCAAATATGTCCTTAGCCCTAGATGGTTTAAGAGATCTGATTGTTCTCATAACCTCTGATTCATTAACACTTCTTATATTGAAGGTCGGCTCCGTTGTTTTAACAGGACATATATCCGTGTACTCCCAACATGTCCCAACATCATCTCCCAACATGTCCCTTCCTCTCCCAACATCATCTCCCATCATCTCCCATCATCTCCCATCATCTCCCAACATCTCCCATCATCTCCCATCTTCTCCCAACATGTCCCTTCCTCTCCCAACATCATCTCCATCATCTCCCATCATCTCACAACATCATTCCCCAACATCTCCCATCATCTTCCATCATCTCCCAACATCTCCCATCATCTCCCAACATGTCCCTTCCTCTCCCAACATCATCTCCCATCATCTCCCAACATCATTCCCCAACATCTCCCATCATCTCCCAACATGTCCCTTCCTCTCCCAAAATCATCTCCATCATCTCCCATCATCTCCCAACATCTCCCATCATCTCCCAACATGTCCCTTCCTCTCCCAACATCATCTCCCATCATCTCCCAACATCTCCCATCATCTCCCAACATCATTTCCCAACATCTACTATCATCTCCCAACATCTCCCATCATCTCCCATCATCTCCCAACATCATTTCCCAACATCTCCCATCATCTCCCATCATCTCCCAACATCTCCCATCATCTCCCAACATCTCCCATCATCTCCCAACATGTCCCTTCCTCTCCCAACATCATCTCCCATCATCTCCCATCATCTCCCATCATCTCCCAACATCTCCCATCATCTCCCAACATGTCCTTTCCTCTCCCAGCATCATCTCCCATCATCTCCCATCATCTCCTATCATCTCCCATCATCTCCCAACATCTCCCATCATCTCCCAACATGTCCTTTCCTCTCCCAACATCATCTCCCATCATCTCCCAACATCTCCCATCATCTCCCAACATCTCCCATCATCTCCCAACATGTCCTTTCCTCTCCCAACATCATCTCCCATCATCTCCTATCATCTCCCATCATCTCCCAACATCTCCCATCATCTCCCAACATGTCCTTTCCTCTCCCAACATCATCTCCCATCATCTCCCAACATCTTCCATCATCTCCCAACATGTCCTTTCCTCTCCCAACATCATCTCCCATCATCTCCCATCATCTCCCAACATGTCCCTTCCTCTCCCAACATCATCTCCCATCATCTCCCAACATCTCCCATCATCTCCCAACATGTCCCTTCCTCTCCCAACATCATCTCCCATAATCTCCCAACATATCCCATCCTCTCCCACTATAACCCAGACACAAACAGCAGATTTTCCACCGGCCTCTGATTACAGAGTGTGTTCATCAGGGAATCAGTGAGAGTAAAGCGGTCAAAGATAAAGATTACTTCAACAAATTCACTGTTCATTTACTATCAGCAGTGTTATTTTCAATAGTCAATAACTATTATATTGAGGAATTGCAAAAACTGCCGTTCAAAATATTGTATGCTCGCCAAAGCTGCGTTTATATGATCAAAAATACATTAAAAACAGTGCAATATTATTCTAATGTAAATCATCTGTTTTCTATGTGAGTAATATAGTAATTTCTATATAGTAAAGTTTAATTTATTCCTGTGATCAAAGCTGAATGTTCAGCATCATTACTCCATTCCTCAATGTCACATTATCTTTCAGAAATCAGGATAATATGATGATCGGATGTTCAAGAAACATTTATGATTATTATCAGTGTTGAAAACAGTTGTGCTGCTTCAGATTTTAGTGGAAACTCATACATTTTATTTTTCAGGTTTTTTGATGAATAGAAAGTTCAACATTTATTTGAAGTTTCACTAACTAAACTATGGATTATATTACACCTATATCTGTGGTTTGGTTGGTCAGTGTAAATTTGTGAAATGATTGGCTGCATTGACATTTCAGATCACACACTGTACTCACACACACTGTCCTCACACACTGTACTACTACAGATCTAAAATCAAACACACACGCTTTCATTCGACCACCGAGGCATGAGCATGCTGGGTGTCTGTGGTTTATCCGTTGCTGAGGTTGAGTTTTCCAGCGAGGACTCAATGAAGCCTTGAGTTTCAGTGAACTTTCAGCCAGTAACATTACTGGGAGAGCAAACTAACTAATCCATCACACGTGTTTCATACGGCCTGTGCTTCATCCTCCCTGCGTCATGAAGCAGAAACTGCTTATCCATGTGTGCGTATTAATACCCAGGGCTTAATTTGAGCTCTCAACCTCTGACGTTGGATCCGGAACCTTTTTTACTGGACCCGGCACCTCCTGTCACTATGGAAAATTAGTTGCCTAAATGAAAAAAATTACTGTTTGTGTAGTGTTCAATGTTGTTATCTGTCTTGTTAGTATTTATTCCCCATTGAAGTTCCACAAAAATCTTGTGTTTGCAGTTTCGATGCGAGGTGAACTTTCAGGGTTAAGTGGATCGCGGGCGAGAAGCGCAGCGCTGGGCGAACACATTATTCTCTATGAGTGAGTATACACAACAGTAGCGCCATTCGGCGTCGTTAATATAACTTATACACTATCTGACTTCACCCTGTGGTGCGATATACATTTAGTTTTACATTCATTAATCAGTTGCTTGAAAGAAAATTGCTGATATTATCGGATTTTCATGAATGATTCTCAATTCATTTCATTCAGTTAATGGACGCTCTGAGGTAAAGTGCAGAGTCTGCAGACCGATTGTATTTAATTGTACAGTACAATCATAACATAATACAGACATTATCTTAATTCCATAATGTCCTTAAACATAACATTATTGCTGGCCATAAACTGAGAAAGTGCTCGAGTTGTCCTAGACGCGACGGTTCTCGTCCAGTGTGACAGAAGGGGGAGAGGGAGCGGAGGCACTTCAAGTGACAAATGCGCAAGTAGTGCTGGTTGAGATTGCTGTTAGCCTCGTTTCACTCAGGGGAAAAATGTCAAAAAGACAACAAAGTTTGCTTAACTATTTCCAAATACACTGCTCAGATCCCAAACAAGCAAACATTTCGCACCTATGCAGTGCATGTTCTGAAATTAAAATAAACATTGCCCTGATACACACACAGCGTTGTTAAGTTTTTTTTTCAAAAAAACGCTGTGTGTGTGTGTATGTAGGCAGTGTAAAAAAAAAATTTGTTCCGTTACCTCCAACCCCCTCCCCCCCCCCCCCCCCCCCCCCCCCCCCCCCCCCCTCTGCGCTCCGGGACCTCCCACTTTACAAATTAAGCACTGTTAATACCAACAGCAAAACTCACAGGAAATGAAAAACTGTTATGTTGTCATTCACAGAGACCTGATCTAATACACTGGCCTTAAATACTTATTTTTCAGATATTGTATTTCTCAAAGAGACTGATAACAAAGTGAACGCTAACAGTTTGTGTTGTGTGTGTCTCACTCAGCGTCTCTTCACCGAGCGGCCGGACTCAGGTTTGTCTTTTCTAGAACATGAATGAGTTAAATCTGGGAAAATATTGCTAAGTTTAGCAGTTGCTCCAAAACGACCTCATGAAATGTCATTCATGACGTCTGCTGTATGGAATAATACACTTTGTGAAATCACTCACTGAATGTCAGTTCTGTGCCATTCTGAGCAATAAATGTCCTTTAACTGAGGAAAGTATGAACAGTGTGTCGGGTCACATGACCGTCAGGTGATTATTGACATGAGTGTGTGAATCAGTGACAGGAAGCAGCGTCAGTGTGAACACACACACACACAATCACAGATGGAAGAGGAGTATCTTAGGAACGCTATATTTCTTCAAAAACATTTACACCAGCCTCTCACATGCTTGTTTCATTTGCTTCAGAGTGCAAAGTAGCATACAATCCTTTCAAGTGCAATTTACAATGCAAACATTTCATCAGTGACAGAGAGAGAGAGACTGCACAAAAAAAACACTCAATCATTTATAATATATATATATATATATATATATATATATATGTGCATGGTGTCCCTGACCAGATAAACACTGGTCATCTCTATAAGAGTGTCTTAATAAGGAGGCATCAGGAGATTCAGTGTTTCTGATGACGGATGATGATTGATGATGTCTGGCAGAAAATCCTCTTTTCCTGCAATCCTGCAGTTGCTCTGACCCTTCGCTAAAGCTACGCCATCTCTCGAGGCGGACTCAGTTTCCTCAGTGTCTGATTAATAGAGCGCCGACTGTGTGTGAAAGCGCAGGAGACAGCGGGAATAATACAGATGCTGTAATGAAAGGAGTGTGTTTACTGTGGCACACGAGACACTTCAGACACGGGTTATTAGCACACATCTGTTCATTACGAAGATCTGTCACAACTCCCTTCAGATCCACAGAAACCCTTCACTCGATCTGTTTATTCCTGAGCCAGAGCCACTGATATCAATTTGATCTGAGCAAACACGGGCCGGGCCATCAGAGTCTCTTCTGCTCTCCAAAGCTGCGCTTATTTGATCAGAAATAAAGTAAAACAAGTGAAATATTATTACAATGTAAAACAGCTATGTGAATATCAAGTGTAGCATCAGTTCTGGCAGGTCACGTGAGTCAAGCTCTCATCAGTGACTCTCAGCTGATCCTCTACCTATAGGAATACGACTCCATCACAAGGACTGGGGCGGTATGGATTTTTAAATACCGCGCTTGAAAAGCAAGAAATTCCCGCGGTATTGCGGTAAACCGCTATTAGCACCATCCCGTGAAAAACTGCAACCGCAATACATACCGCGTGCACACAAGCGCACACACATAAGGCTAAAGCCTTGTTTATACTCGACGCGTCCACACGAGCGCGAATCTCTGCTGACTGCGCCCGTACCTCCCCAGAAGGACGAGAAGTTTATACTTGACGCGCTCGCCGTTGTGCTATTCTGTGAAACGACAGCGGGCGACTGAAGTAATTGTCCTCTTAACCATCATCAACGTGAGAAGAAAGGTCCACGTGACGATGTTTATTTTAGTACATCACCACCAATAACACTACAAAAAGAATCGAGTAAAATCCAGTAAACCCTGAGATTATTATATTTCACTAAACAATTAAGTTTCATGGACATTTTATAAAACATGGAACTTTATTTTTATTAAAATGGCTTATGTCTGCTATAGGCTCATTTTGGAAATGTAAGAAACTAATTTAAGACGCACAAACTGGGTGCCGGTGCAGTGAGACATACATGCTTGCTCAGCCAGATTCGGCTCGAAGTCGTTCATCTTCGGATGCGGGGCCGTGCGCGATGTTACAAAGAGTCTTGCGCACCCAACGCGCTCGACCGCCCACACCGCAATGACGTCATTTTTGCCGCGCGCACCTTCGCGCTCGTGCGGACGCGTCGAGTATAAACAAGGCTTTAGGCAATTGAACTTAATAAGGAACATGTTTATTTAACATTTATTATTTCACATTTAGAACAGGAACATTTAGAACAGAAATGGAATGATGTCTAGACAAAACGTGCACATGTGCAGGCACTTTTTTTTTTTTTTTTTTTGGTGATGACGGTGACGAGCTCAGACCTGCGGTAGGGGTCACATGACCGCAGTATTGCGGTAATGCGGTAACCGTCCCAGCCCTATCCATCACCGTGTACATATAAAAGCTCCTTCTGTATTATCAGCACTATCTCGTTTCTCAGGAGATGATTACCCTCCTCCCTCCCCAGCTCCACCTGTCTCAGTCAGGATTACCCTCCTCCCTCCCCAGCTCCTCCTGTCTCAGTCAGGATTACCCTCCTCCCTCCCCAGCTCCTCCTGTTTCAGTCAGGATTACCCTCCTCCCTGCCCAGCTCCACCTGTCTCAGTCAGGATTATACTCCTCCCTCCCCAGCTCCACCTGTCTCAGTCAGGATTACCCTCCTCCCTCCCCAGCTCCTCCTGTCTCAGTCAGGATTACCCTCCTCGCTCCCCAGCTCCTCCTGTCTCAGTCAGGATTACCCTCCTCCCTCCCCAGCTCCTCCTGTCTCAGTCAGGATTACCCTCCTCCCTCCCCAGCTCCACCTGTCTCAGTCAGGATTACCCTCCTCCCTCCCCAGCTCCTCCTGTCTAAGTCAGGATTACCCTCCTCCCTGCCCAGCTCCACCTGTCTCAGTCAGGATTACACTCCTCCCTCCCCAGCTCCACCTGTCTCAGTCAGGATTACCCTCCTCCCTCCCCAGCTCCTCCTGTCTCAGTCAGAATTACCCTCCTCGCTCCCCAGCTCCACCTGTTTCAGTCAGGATTACCCTCCTCCCTCCCCAGCTCCTCCTGTCTCAGTCAGGATTACCCTCCTCGCTCCCCAGCTCCTCCTGTCTCAGTCAGGATTACCCTCCTCCCTCGCCAGCTCCACCTGTTTCAGTCAGGATTACCCTCCTCCCTCCCCAGCTCCACGTGTCTCAGTCAGGATTACCCTCCTCCCTCCCCAGCTCCACCTGTCTCAGTCAGGATTACCCTCCTCCCTCCCCAGCTCCTCCTGTCTCAGTCAGGATTACCCTCCTCCCTCCCCAGCTCCACCTGTCTCAGTCAGAATTACCCTCCTCCCTGCCCAGCTCCACCTGTCTCAGTCAGGATTACCCTCCTCCCTCCCCAGCTCCACCTGTCTCAGTCAGGATTACCCTCCTCCCTCCCCAGCTCCTCCTTTCTCAGTCAGGATTACCCTCCTCCCTCGCCAGCTCCACCTGTCTCAGTCAGGATTACCCTCCTCCCTCCCCAGCTCCACCTGTATCAGTCAGGATTACCCTCCTCCCTCCCCAGCTCCACCTGTCTCAGTCAGGATTACCCTCCTCCCTCCCCAGCTCCACCTGTCTCAGTCAGGATTACCCTCCTCCCTCCCCAGCTCCCCCTGTCTCAGTCAGGCCAGCTCCACCTGTCTCAGTCAGGATTACCCTCCTCCCTCCCCAGCTCCTCCTGTCACAGTCAGGATTACCCTCCTCCCTCCCCAGCTCCTCCTGTCTCAGTCAGGATTACCCTCCTCCCTCCCCAGCTCCTCCTGTCTCAGTCAGGATTACCCTCCTCAGCTCCTCCTGTCTCAGTCAGGATTACCCTCCTCCCTCGCCAGCTCCACCTGTCTCAGTCAGGATTACCCTCCTCCCTCCCCAGCTCCTCCTTTCTCAGTCAGGATTACCCTCCTCCCTCGCCAGCTCCACCTGTCTCAGTCAGGATTACCCTCCTCCCTCCCCAGCTCCACCTGTATCAGTCAGGATTACCCTCCTCCCTCCCCAGCTCCACCTGTCTCAGTCAGGATTACCCTCCTCCCTCCCCAGCTCCACCTGTCTCAGTCAGGATTACCCTCCTCCCTCCCCAGCTCCACCTGTCTCAGTCAGGATTACCCTCCTCCCTCCCCAGCTCCTCCTGTCTCAGTCAGGATTACCCTCCTCCCTCGCCAGCTCCACCTGTCTCAGTCAGGATTACCCTCCTCCCTCCCCAGCTCCTCCTGTCTCAGTCAGGATTACCCTCCTCCCTCCCCAGCTCCACCTGTCTCAGTCAGGATTACCCTCCTCCCTCGCCAGCTCCACCTGTCTCAGTCAGGATTACCCTCCTCCCTCCCCAGCTCCACCTGTCTCAGTCAGAATTACCCTCCTCCCTCGCCAGCTCCTCCTGTCTCAGTCAGGATTACCCTCCTCCCTCCCCAGATCCACCTGTCTCAGTCAGGATTACCCTCCTCCCTCCCCAGCGCCACCTGTCTCAGTCAGGATTACCCTCCTCCCTCCCCAGCTCCACCTGTATCAGTCAGGATTACCCTCCTCCCTCCCCAGCTCCTCCTGTCTCAGTCAGGATTACCCCCCTCCCTCCCCAGCTCCTCCTGTCTCAGTCAGGAT
>JAULUF010000084.1:29935000-30030000 GCA_031834385.1 Semotilus atromaculatus
GCTAGTGGCGGCGTGGTTGAGTGAGTTTGTTTTCTTTTTTTCCCCCTCTTTTTCCTTTTTTCTTTAATAATTTAGTTTAGTTTGTAGTTAGCTGGTAGGGGCTGTGGAAATGTCGGCAGACTCTGACGGGTTTGCTGCCTTAACAGCCCGGAACGGCTGTAAATGTATACCAGATGACTCGATCACTGTCGAAGACTGCTTGACTGCTGTCAGTAGTGAAATAGGTGCTCGCAATATTCTGTCAGCATCTAGAATGAATAAAGCTGTCGTTGTGTTTTTGAAAGAAGAGTCTATGGTTCATCATTTAGTAGAAGTTGGCTTGTCTGTTGGTGATGTTTTTCTGCCTGTTTTACCTCTGTCGAGCCCTTCTAAAAAGGTCACTTTGTCCAATGTGCCACCTTTTATATCTAATGATTTACTTGAGCGTTTGCTTGGCCGTTATGGTAAAATAGTGATGCCGATTAAAATGATCCCCCTCGGTGTTAAAAATCCAAATCTGAAACATGTGATGTCCTTCAGACGTCAAACTTTCATGATTTTGAATGCAGATTTTCAAAATTTAGATGTTTCCATGAAATTGACTTTGTCAGGTAAAGATTATAAAATTTTTATCAGCTCGGATTCAATGAAATGTTTCTCTTGTGGGATTTTTGGTCACACAAAACTTAATTGCCCATCTAAAAAGGTGACTGAACAAAATGAGACCGAACCTGTTATACCCCTGGAACAAGTGGCTTCAATTCCAGAGAATATTGATCAGGATGAAGGTAACAAAACTGATCGGGCTGTATCGGATTCCTTGTCTAAAGACGAAGAAAATCCGCAGTTAACTGAGCACGCAGTCAACAGTCATACTGTGGATGTAGAAAAGTGTGTAGTGAACACTAGTGAGTGTACTAATGTCAGCGGTGGGGCTGAGATCGCTGCTGCGGGAACCAGTGACCCAGCGCGGCCGCGGGAGTCTGATGAGCTCGTGGATGCCGGAGAGGTGCGGGACGCGCGAGCGTCTGTTGGTCTGTCACTGAGTGACGTGGAACAGATCACCAACATAGGTGAGTCTCAGTCTGGAAATATTGATTCTGATAGCGAGGAATCTGATATTGCAGATTATCTCACTGATGTTAGTTCACAAGGAAGTCTTGCAGAAAAACAAAACAACCTTCAAATGAAGCCACCTTTTTATACAGTGCAACAAATTAATGATTTCCTTGATAGTACTTTCAATCAGCGAAGACCAAGATTAGAGAAGTATTTCTCTGATTTGCAACTTTTTGTTGACTCTTGTGTTATGGCTATGAGAAAAGCATCATTGGAGGAGCTTGATCAGCCAAAACGATATAGACTCAAGAAACATGTGAGCGCTGTTAAAAAAAGACTGAAAATCTGTTACAAGAAATATTAATAGAGCCATGTTTATTAACAGGGTGATATTTGGGGATTTTTTTGTTTGTTTTTTCTTTCCTTTCCTCATGCCTTAAACATTGGAATTTTTAATATTAATGGTTGTCGGAGTATAGAAAAGAGAGCAGCTCTATTTGACTATTTGCACTTAAAGAAGGCAGATGTGATTTTATTACAGGAAACACATTCAGATCATCAGAATCAGACACAGTGGACTGGTGATTGGAAAGGCAATGTTTTGTTAAGTCATGGAACAAACCTCAGTGCAGGTGTTGCTTTCCTTTTTTCTCCAGCTGTTAGTAGTCAACCAGATATAGTTGAGGTTGTGCCTGGTCGGATTTTGAGAGCTGATATTGCCTTGGGTGATACACATTTTTCCTTTTTTAATGTGTATGCTCCAAATATTGGTCAAGAGCGTATCATGTTTTTTAAAATACTTTCTAATGCTTTATCGCAGTGTCCTCAGGGAAATATTCTTGTACTTGGTGGTGATTTTAATTGTACTGTAAACCCTGATCTGGATAGAAATCATGATGAACCTCATCCACCTTCTGCTGAGATTTTAAAGAAATTACTTAATGATCACAATTTAGTAGATTTATGGAGGGAGGCTTTTCCTGGGGTTAGACAGTACACATGGTTGAAAGCCAATTCAAATAATATGTCAGGAGCTAGACTTGACCGTTTCTATGTCGTAAAAGACAATAGGGGAAGGTTCTTTAATAGCTCAATTTCGCCATCTTTTTTATCAGATCATCACTATGTATCTATTAAAGTTTCTGTCTCATTTCCTAGATTCTCTAAATCACATTGGCACTTTAATAATAGATTATTGCAGGATTGCACCTTTATTCACTCTTTTAATCTTTTCTGGAAAACTTGGAGAGAGGAGAGATGCAGTTTTCAGTCATTGAGTCAGTGGTGGCAAAGCTCAAATCAAGACTTTTTGCCAACAGTACACTGCTCATAGTACTAGAGCCCTAAAAGAGAAAATGAAGTCTCTTGAAAAAGATATTCTTGGGCAAAGCAGTGACTCTACCCACAATAATTCTACTTTTATTGACTCTGTTGCAAGAGATAAGTTACTTTTAAAGAACTTATTGGAGGAACGAGGAAAAACAGCCCTTCTACGGACCAGGTTTGCCCAGCTGAATGACATGGATGCTCCAACAGTTTTCTTTTTTGGACTTGAAAAAAAGTCAAGAGAACAGAAGATCTTTCATCAATTGAAGACGCCATGTGGTGGAGTTACAACTGACCAGCGGGAAATTCAAGCATATGCTCTTTCCTTTTATGAGGATTTATACTGTTCCGAGAAATGTGATGGAGCTGTGGCTGATGAATTTTTAAAAGATGTATCCAAACTATCTGAAGAGGAACATGATGACTTGGACAGTCCTTTATCATTTGGAGAACTTTCTCAAGCTGTTCAGGAGATGTGCTCTGGGAAGTCACCTGGGCTGGATGGACTTTCAGCAGAGTTTTTTAAGTCTTTTTGGAATTTAATTGGCCAAGACCTATATGGTGTTTTTCTTGAGTGTATTGAGCAGGGAACTCTTCCCTTGAGTTGTCGAAGGGCAATTTTAACATTAATCCCAAAAAAGGGCGATCTTGGGTGCTTAAAGAACTGGCGTCCAGTATCATTGATCTGTGCTGATTTTAAGATATTGTCAAAAGCTTTGACTAATCGACTTAAAAAATGTATGGCATCAGTCATTCATAAGGATCAAACATTTTGTGTTCCTAAAAGGTCAATTTTTGACAATCTCTTTTTGTTGAGAGATACTATTACTGTTGCAAAAATGCATAATTTGGATATTGGTTTTCTTTCACTAGACCAAGAAAAGGCGTTTGACAGGGTGGACCATCAATATTTATTTAAGACCCTGGAAGCTTTTGGTTTTGGTCCTTATTTTGTTTCTCTCATTAAAATGTTGTATAATGAAATTTACAGCATGTTAAGACTTAATGGTACTCTAACTAGGCCTTTTTCTGTAACTAGGGGAATAAGGCAGGGGTGCCCTCTTTCAGGCCTCCTGTACGCTATATCTATTGAGCCTCTTCTAGTTTCACTTAGGAGGCAACTACATGGTGTTGATTTTCCCCTTTCCCCCAGTATAGATCCAATTAAACTTACTGCTTACGCAGATGATATAACAGTAGTCTTAAAAGACTCGGAAGATGTTTCAAGGTTGATCTATTCTTTAGATAGATTTCGAAAAGCTTCATCGGCACGTATCAACTGGGGGAAATGTGCATCCTTGCTGTTGGGAGAATGGAAGGGTGGAGGACCTCCCCAGCTGCCTCAGCAATGTAGATGGGCCCGAGATGGCTTTAGAGTCCTTGGTCTTTATTTTGGGACTAATAGTTACACCGAGAAGAATTGGGAAGGGCTATTTGATCGGGTGATTCTTAGAATCCAGAAGTGGCGATGGATTCTTCCACAACTCTCTTATAGAGGGAGATGTCTGGTTTTAAACAACTTGGCAGCTTCAATGCTATGGCATAAATGTACTGTTTTGGATCCTCCCAGAGAATTACTTAGTGGTGTTCAAAGAGCATTTGTTAATTTTTTTTGGAATGGTTGCCATTGGCTTCCTCCAGGTGTCCTGTATCTCCCTGTGGCAGAGGGAGGGCAGGGATTAATACACTTAGAATCTAGGATTATGGCAATGAGATTACATACACTGCAAAAACTCCTGTACTGTTCTGATCATGTGTTTTGGGTTGCTATTGGTCTGCATATACTCAAGAGTCTTGGAGGAATTGGTCTTGACAAACAGTTGTTCCTAATGCAGAAATCCTTTGTGGAGAAGACGTCCTTTTTGCCTTTCAGTTTTTATGGATCAGTGATTAAATCATGGGACTGTTTTAAACTGCTAAGAAAAGCGGATGAGCATTATGGTCTTGCGGAACCTCTTTTTTTTAATCCTCTTTTTGAAGTGCCATCTAATATGTCCTCATCTTTAATCACCAAATTTTTGAATGCTGGCATTACGAAAGTTTTGGACTTGATTGATTTAACAATAGGCCAATGGCGAACTGAACAAGAACTTGCTAATCAAGTTGGGCTAACTTCGGTTAGAATTGTGGAGGGATTAGTGAGGAATCTTAAGGCCTCTTTTCCTCCGATGCTGATTTCTTTTATAAATAATGGTTTTCTGAATGGTTTTATTCTTCAGACATTTCCTGAATTTAAGGTGGTTCTTAAAGATTGGGAATCAGTTGATGATACAGGCCAAACAAACTTACTGAAAGGTTACAGGGATTTGGTTTTTTGTTGTATTGAGAAAAAAATGCTGTATCATATTTGTGTGAAGTCTGTACATCTTGGACAATTGAAACAAAGACTGGACACTAAGTGGAGGAATTGGGTTTCTATTTCTGATGACGTATATCCATCCTGGAGATTACTGTACAAACCCCCTATCTCTAAGAGATGTGGGGACCTTCAGTGGAGGATATTGCATTGTATTATTGCCTCAAATTCTTTTATTTCAAAGCTGAATGAGACTGTTTTACCGATATGTCCTTTCTGTAATGCAATTGACACTGTTTTTCATATGTTTTGTGAATGTCTTAGACTCTGTCCATTGTTTGAATTGTTGGGTGAAATCATTGTTAAATTGGGTTTCTCGTATACCAATAGTCTATTTATTTTAGGTTGCCGATATAGGAAGTCTTGGCAGAAACAGTGTACACTTGCCAATTTTTTAATAGGGCAAGCTAAACTAGCAATTCTTAAGACGCATCAGTGCAAAAATGCTGGAGAGGAAGTAAGCATGGTGCCCCTTTTTAAGTCTTTGGTGAAGTCAAGAGTGGTCATTGAATATACCTATTATCGACACACTAATAATGTCTCTTACTTTGAATGGAGATGGGGTGTTGGAGCGGTTTTGGTGACTATAAGTGAATTAGGTAATCTGGTATTTAATTGGTGATAAGAATTGTAATTGTTAATTTGTTTTTTTTGTTTTGATCTCTTAGTGTTTGTAAATTAAAGTGTGTCTAAAAGTCAAAGTCTCTCTCTCTCTCTCTCTCCGTCTCTCTCTCTCTCTCTCTCTCTCTCCGTCTCTCTCTCTCTCCGTCTCTCTCTCCGTCTCTCTCTCTCTCAGGTTATTCCTGAAATCTCTCTGTAAACTCAGACTCTGAAGGCCATGTTCGCAGTCGCTCCTCGAGAAGCACATTCTTGTTCTCGATCCAGACGCTGAAGGACCAGGAGCGTCTCCGTCAGTGTTTCACAGCCCGACTAAATCAAGCCTTTCAAACACAATCCTCAGCCTGACATCCTCCAGATCTGCGTGGCGTCTCCTTTACTGGAAATACTGTCAAGCTCCACAATCCAGGGCTAATAATGGAAGATAAATGCGTTTTCATAACAGTGTAGAAGGAGATCAGCAGATCCTCTGTTCAGACACACTAATAACACACTAAAAGTCTTGCTAATAATGTGATAAAACATAGTTCTCTTGTCTGGAAGGAGAATATTTGTCCTTTGTTTTTTAGATGAGTTTTGCACGTCTTGACTTAGAGACATGAGACTTACAGTTTAAGAATGTTCAGATAAGATTAAGGGAAATACAAGGATTTTCAAAAACATTAAGTAAAACAAATGGAATTTCTAATGATAACATCAGTAAATAAAGCTACTTTTATCAAACAAATACAGCATTTGTTTCCTTCCAGGTCAGTAGTACACTCAGACTGTGCACAGGGATTCAGAAAGCCAAAGTAACCAAGTTCATTTCTGGCTCATCATTTACATTGGCAAAGAAATGATGGAAACTGCAAGGAGAGTGGAAGTTGATGCCATGTAAGACCAGAGAGCGCTCGCACACTCTCACTGCACACACTAACTGATCAACACAACACGACAGACATCATGAAAACACTGTGAGATCACAAACTCCAAACGCAGCAGAGGAACAGCGCGGACTGAATCCTCTCCACCTCTGCACACACACAGCTTTAGGCGTAATGTGAAGCTTTCCTAAGGAACAGGAAGAGGAGAAGAAGAAACTCAGGAGTAATGGAAGGAAAATGGGAACCGACTGAGATCTTATGTAACAGCGTGACAGTTTTCAGGAAAATTCTTGCCTCTGGTTAAAATGTATTCCATAAAATGCTTGTAAAAATTATACATAATATAAATATAAATTCATCAGTGTAATCAAAAAACGCTGGATGAAAATTGGCATGAATGGTAATAATGAAAACCCCGCCTCTCCGAGAGCTGCTCTGCTGTGATTGGTCAGATGGTCCAGTCTGCTGGGATTGGTCAGAAACCAAACATGTCTTAGCTCTTGATCACAGTGATTCGGACAGTAACGATGCCGTTGGTTTTACCGTCTGAATCTCATCAAAGTGGATTTGCTTTGTCAGCAGAAAACAGCGTCTTCTCAACACTAATGCCAAGTTCAGACTGCACGATTTTAGCCCCGATTTTGGCTCGGCGACAGGTTTTGAGAAATCGCCGACAAATGCCCGAAATCACAGGTAAATCGGTGCTCGTTCACGCGAGTGACAATCATGCAGTGTGAATGAGCAAAGACGCGATCTGAGAGAATCGCCGACGAGTCGCCGACACCCGTGAGATATTTGGCATGCTAAATATCTGGACCTGTCGGCGATTCAAAATCCTGCTGTGTGAAAAGTGTTCTGACTGAAAACTACATCGGCGATGACCGACAGCCAATGAGAGAGCAAGATACAGAGCAGCGGGGAGTTCGGACAGGAGTTATAGACCAGAATATCAGTATTTTAATAGATATATTTACAATTATATCAAACAGAAACAAAGTAGCCTACATATTGCTTGACCTGCAGCACATTGCAAAATTATTTCTTTACCCTCAACTCTCTTTGTAGAACACACAATCCTTGCTCAGAGCTCAACAAGTTGATCTCTCTCCCCAACCATTTCCTCCTGCATAATCTTATTTTTTTTCTCCTTTTCGCTGCAAATCAGCTCACAGATTGGGATCGCAAGCTTCTTGCAGGCTATAATTTTTAATAACAATTTGAGTCTCGCGCGAGAACTCCGGTCTCACGCACGCGTGATCTTGCGTTATTTTCTTATCACTTCGCGCGTGTGCTTGGTTGTGAAACGTAGTTTGCGTGTCAAACAGTTGTCGGCGATTCTTCCTCTTGTAAAGTCATGCAGTGTGAAACCTCCTGTCGCCGATCCATCGTTCAGTGTGAACACAGCAGCGACTGAATGCTGGCCAAGATAGTCATGCAGTGTGAAAAGAACAGTGACCCGACTACTTTGAAAATCGTGCAGTCTGAACTCGGCATAACCAAACTCTTCAGTCTCAGATACACTACAGAGTTTGAGGGCGGGGCTAAGAGACGCTGCTCAGCCAATCAGGACCACAGGCTGGCATTATGCAAATGAGTTACAAACCTACAGATTCAGCAGGAAGTGAGACTGAATTACTGACGACTCGTTTCAGTTCAGAATCACTTCTTACGTTTAGGAGACAAAAACTCCATTTAGCTACACTTTGAAACTTTGCAGAACTTTTACACCCACAAACAGCTTTATTACACACTACATGACTGGGAATATCCCAAAAAGCATATGGGCACATTGATTTATTTAGAAAATATAGTAAAGAATTTTAATAACAGCAATTTATGAATTATCGGCCATAGCATGACATAATAATCCTTGTTCCAAAGGTCTTCATGCCAGATGTGTAATAAACCAGCTGATTATAATGAGAAGACTGCACACCACTGACACACACACACACACACACACACACACACAGAACAAGGCTTTTCTTGCATGAGAAGCAATAACTTATAGCTCTGCGTTTGATTAAATATCTTCAGTCCCGGAGTGTGTTGGGAGTGTTTCCCGAGAGCCTCTCGATTATAAACAGCTCTTGAAGCCGACGGCATCGCATGAGCCTCGTTTTCCACACCAGAAGACCTGTGCTGGAGAGAGGCGTTCACAGCTCCATCTGTGCGTCCATGGGTTTCCACAGAACAGCCAAGTGCACTTGCGGATGAAAAGGTCCAAATGTTAAGACTGTACACACACGCCGGAGGCTGAACATCTCAGAGGAACAGGCCAGCTTCATTTCCATAGTTCAGTTTCAGACATTACACTCTAATAGTGTGATGATCTAATTATAACATGATCATATGTGTAAGTGTTCATGAATTAAAGCCTGCTGGTCTACTGTTTTACGTCCAACTAAACGTGTGTTTGAACTCTGCGTGTGCATTCACACATAAACCAGCACATCCAGCCGTATAAACCCAAACCTGCGGGTCTACAAATGATCTGGAAAGTGTTTTGACAGGTTTGTGGCAGTCAGACTAACTTCTCTGGTTATACATGAGTTAGGAGGCGTTACAGACACTTCAGGAAAAAAAGAAACAGGAACTCTCAGAGAACATTTTTCATTAGCTTTTCATAGGGGAAGTTTCTGCTTCTGCACCCTGAGGTTCCCAGAATAAAAAGCCTGGATCTGCACAGTTCCAGTGTCTTTACATGAAAAACAACTGAGTTTGCGAGTCTAGCGAGTTAAATCTGGAGGTCAGCTGTGTTAGCCACACATGGCACCAGGTTCCTCAGCTCGACCCGTCTAAAACACCCACAAACCCGTTACACGTGCTCGGCTGTGTCTTCTGAGGAGGAAGAGATTTGATGCAAGATTTCAATACTTGTAGTAAAAGTATATCATGCTCACTAATCTCAGCAAACGCCATCACACAAACCTGTGGTTACTCACTTTAGACTCACTTTAGACTCACATTAGAATCACATTAGACTCACATTAGAATCACATTAGACTCACATTAGACTCACTTTAGACTCACATTAGACTCACATTAGAATCACATTAGACTCACTTTAGACTCACATTAGAATCACATTAGACTCACTTTAGACTCACTTTAGACTCACATTAGAATCACATTAGACTCACATTAGATTCACTTTAGACTCACATTAGACTCACATTAGACTCACTTTAGACTCACATTAGAATCACATTAGACTCACTTTAGACTCACATTAGAATCACATTAGACTCACTTTAGACTCACTTTAGACTCACATTAGAATCACATTAGAATCACATTAGACTCACTTTAGACTCACATTAGAATCACATTAGACTCACTTTAGACTCACTTTAGACTCACATTAGAATCACATTAGACTCACATTAGATTCACTTTAGACTCACATTAGAATCACATTAGACTCACATTAGACTTACATTAGACTTACATTAGACTCACTTTAGACTCACTTTAGACTCACATTAGACTCACATTAGACTCACTTTAGACTCACATTAGACTCACTTTAGACTCGTATGGATTCAAAAGGCATCATGGTATATAATGCACAACCACTTCTATGATACTGAGCCAGTTGTAATTCATTTTCATTATATAAAGAATCAGTAAACCAATAAAGAACATTATAAATGATCATTTCTCTTCTTATTAAAGTTTTTAGCCTTCGCCATAAACACCATGGATCATCTGACTGTGTGTGAAGTGACTGAAGTAATGAACACACACATCATCTGTGTTACCAATCACACACACACACATCCGGCCAGTGTTCCCAAACACACACGTTTGCCCATCTAACACTGAGATCAGCTGTACCGTAAACACAGCTCTCCTGTAGCGACCCTCAGTTTAACTAAAGCTGTTCCCTGGTTTAATATGACATTTCGTACATGAAACGACTCAAATACTCAAATTATTTAAACTAAAGAAATCACATTTAGGAAATGAAATGCCTATAAAACAGCACAGCTAGCACAGTGCTACATGTTATTTTAATACATTGCACATCCAAACAGCATCAACCAATCAAATGTCCACTAAACTGGAACACGTTTCAGTGCTTATAAAGTGATCATGTTTCCTCACAGAGGGTTTTATTGCTGGGAGAATCTGTGACTCTCTTGATGTCCTCGAGATCCTGGGAGCTTTCGGGAAGATTGTCTTTGATTTGGCCTCTAGTCTCGACTTCTGAAGAGTTCCTCATGAAAGACCCAGTGTCTCTTTCACGTTTATGCCCTGTAAACAGCCCCGGATCTGGACACACGTTCTCCAGCGGACGAGTCCAGGAACTCACACGGCTTCGACTAACTATCCACTACATCATTTACAACTATAAACATTAAAGTGGTTTTCAAACTCATTTATATAATGGCTTTGTTTTTCTGAGGTTCTCAAGACAGGTTTGAATTTGAGAATTATGTGGAATTACAGCATCTTATCAATAGAATTATTATTATTCTTTTATTTAAAAAGTCAGAATTATGAAATCAATCATTTTATTCATCAAGGACGCATTCAACTGATCAAAAGTGGGAGTAAAAACATTTAAAATGTTACAAAAAATGCTATTTCAAATAAATGCTGTTCTTTTGAACTTTCTATTCATTAAAGAATCCTGAGAAATAAAAATGTATGACGGTTTCCATAAAAATCTGAAGCAGCACAACTGTGGTCAACACTGATAATAATCATAAATGTTTCTTGATCATCAGATCATCATATTATCCTGATTTCTGAAGGATCATGTGACACTGAAGACTGGAGTAATGATGCTGAACATTCAGCTTTGATCAATAAATTACACTTTACTATATATTCACATAGAAAACTTTTTGATTTACATGATTTACATTGGAATAATATTTCAGTGTTTTTACTGTAGGCTATTTTTGATTAAATAAACTGAGCTTTGATGAGCAGAAGAGACTCTTTCAGAAACATTAAAAAAATCGTTTGAATGTCCAACAAATCATGTTCTTATAGTTCCCATCGATGTCGTCAGCTCAATAAAACTGTTCTCATCCCGAGAGTAGATGTGGATTTGCTCCCACAGGAGACTGTGATAAAAACAAGCTTAGTAAACAATGTCATTAACATTGCATGGCCGTGTGTTGTTCCATGCGCATTAAATCCTGGACAATTATGAAGCGACATGCATTTCCACTGTTACTAACCTCCACTGAAGTCTGTTGAGCGCTGTACACCACTAACCCTGCGGCGGGACTTTATTATGTTGGCTGCTATACAGTTTACCTCATGAATGAAGGCTGTGATAATGAGATTTTTAGCTGCCCTTGCAAGACTTTCCTTTATGTCAGTGGTCTCAAACTCGCGGCCCGCGGGTGATATTTTGTGGCCCCCTACTTGACATTAAAGTTTAATGTTAGTGCGCCCCGTCGTTGCATGTGCCGCGTTTTAAAAAAAAAAATTTTTTATCCCTTATGGGCTACCATAGATAGTCTCATGACAGCTTGGCCGTTTCTCAATATGCGTTCTTGTCTGTACTTGTGTTCTTGTGGACTTGTGAAACGTCATCAGTCGCTGCCCAAGTACTGTCCCGATTCAAAGTTCACATCTAGCCAAGTCCAGTTCAAATCCCCGGATGTGTTCTTGATCCGCCCCTTTTACCGAGGATGCATCGAGAGGTGACTTGTGTGGACTTGAGACAGCCATGTATCCCAGAATGCATCTCGCACCAACCAGCAGCAAGCGTCAATACCAGAGGAGAAAACCCGCGTAATATTAAAATACTGCTGTTATTGTGTCATGATGAAATGCAATTTTAAGAGTGTTTCAGGCGAGAATGTAGTTGTTTAAAGCTCAAATCTGTGGTTTGTTTATAAAGATAAGATAGCACCTATTTGAAAAATGTATCTGACGCTTTCGGAGCTGATAAGATCCAGGCGAGCACCGGGTGTTCAGCGCTCATTAACCCCGACTGGAACAGCTTTTCCTCGGCTAGTGCTTCTGGCGTGTGCCGCTGGCTCTGGTGTCTCTAGTCTAGTGGATAAACATGACGTATATTCGTCTTGTGTCGATCTTTAGTCTCACTCATTAATCTATATTTGTTCCATGGCAAATCGTTTTGGCTGAGGGCAAAGTGAAGTTTCATAACTTTATATATTTAGGCTATTTAACTTTAAATTTGTAGCCAAATTATTTGCTTAATTTCTCATTGTAAGTTAGCTTCTTATACCTTTTACTTATACCTTTATACTGGATATTATTGATCAGTAAAAATGACATTTAACAAAAAGAGACAGGGTTGTGTGATTTTATTTTATAGATATATGTTTTATATTTATTAACATTCTCTTCACTATATGTAAAATAAAATGACACAACCCTGTCTCTCTTTGACAAATGTCAATAAAAATCAAGAATGTTTCATATTTTTTAAATGAAATAAAAAAGTTTGTGTTTTAATATTTCATGTTGTTATAAATATGCAGTGAAGATAATTAATGTACACGTTGCCTGAACCACAATTGTGTGGCCATTTAGGCTAATATGTTTAAGATTTTTTTTATTTTTATGAAAAGAGGCAGAGTGTGTTTTATAAAATATTTCGTTTTATTGTTGACGAAAAGAGGCAGAGTTGTTGCATATTTCTTTTGATTATTGCCTAAAATATACATAAAGAGATAAGACGTGACAAGAACGCCGCTGTTCCATTTGCAGAATTACCGGACTTGCGTCCTCGCGTCCTCGGGAGTTCGTTCTCCCGAGTCGAACTTGGCAAGTCCGAACTACCAAGGACGCAAGTCCGAAGTTTGCGTACTTGGTATTGAGAAACGGCCACGGTGGGTTTGTTGTCAATAGTTGTCATAGACAACCGCGAAGTACAAACTTACTGCGCCTGGAAAAAATGAGCGCGTCGCGCGCCTACATTTTAAATAACGAACTTGAGCACGCAAAATATGTGAGCGCGATATGTGAACATGCCACGAGCTACTGGTAGCTCGCGAGCGACGTGTTGGAGACCCCTGCTCTAAAACAATGTGAGAATAATAATTTTGAGCTTGTAATATGTGTCCAGCAGGTTGATAGGAAGGTTTGCTTTGATTTGTGCAAAGTCAGTAATTTGCCTGAGACACTATACATGTGTAGAAATAATTCAATAAGGCTGAATTCACATAACGTTATAGCGCCTAAAAACGCGTAGAAAACGCCAGGCGCGCCGCGTTCTCCTTTTTCCAAAGCACTAGGGCGGTTGCGCTCCGTAGGCGTCTGTTGTTGCTAAGCTACGGTGCGCTTGCGGCATTCTGAAAAGTTGCGACCGCGTCGCTTCCATTATGAGCGCACATACCGCGCGCCTACATTTGAAATAACGAACTTGAGCGCGCAAAAGACGCGATATGTGAACAGGCCCTAAGACGGGCAGACATGACTGCAAATATTTGTATTTCATAAGCAATAATCGTTTTTCTAAGTATAATAAAAGGAAATGTGCCTTCCAAAAAAACATTCAATATCATTAATGTGTTGTATAAAGAAAATAAAAAGGACATAAGCAAATATAAGTATCACAAATATGTGTTATAAGGAAAAGAAAAAGAATGTTTGTAAAATGAACTTTAGAACAGCTCATGAAGAACCAATCATGTACAAAATGGAATGTTCAAATTCAGAGGAACAGGTCAGAAGAAACGTTAATAATAAAGATTGAGAAGATTGGATCAGTTGTGCTCCTTTTTTGGAATACTTGAATACTATTTTTTGTGGAATACTTGATGCGGCCCAGCCTGACCCAGACTCTCCCTCCAGCGGCCCCCAGTTAAGTTGAGTTTGAGACCCCTGCTTTATGTGATGTGAATCAGTTTGGCATCTGCATGTTTCTTCATCCCGTGAGGTGTAGACCAGCACAGAGAAAGGAACCGTATCTTAAATGCCAATCGAGGCCTTCTGCATTACACTTCAGCCTCACCGTGGCCGCGGGACAGCCGAGCTCAGCGGTCAGATGGGTTTAGCCGGACGATCCAGGTCAGAGATGTGGACTGGCGTACGAGTGTCCAGCGTCTCTTCAGGAGACAGTACAGTGGTCAGTCTGTGTCCAGCCAGTTCTGGCCCAGAATATGAGATCATGCTGATTATTCAAAACTACGAGACTTTATAATGAAAAATGAGAAGACATTTTATAATATAATTTTCATTTTCTTGAGTAATCCAATGAAGTGAACGCACTAGATTACATCTGAACATTCAGGGGAAATTCACTAAGAATTAATTGTGTTGTATAAATTGTTTAAATTCACTAAAGAAATCATGCAACCGACAATTTCTAAGGTGGCGATTTCATATGAATTGGTACAGTGTGAATCATATGAAATTGTAGGATTTTTTTGTAAAAAAGGAGGCATGAAGGTTCACCCTTAAGAAAGAATTCGAAAGCATCGGAATGAGACCATATCCACCAATTCATAAAAACATAATAGTGTCACGAACTGCCAGGAGATTATGTAGGTACTTCATAAGACTGACTGACATACACAAAAATATACTTTTCCTAATGTAACATGCCTTTGACCAGTGCGTGAACACTTCAGTATCAGCACCAAACACACTCTAAACAGGACATAAGAGTAAGAGCATCTGTTCACACGATCATCTAACATTCCCTGACAGTTATTTCACTTCCTTCATGAAACAACTCTATAATGTCGAATCCTATTGCGTCTTCCTGTTGCAGTGAAGCTCCTATACTGTGTTGTTGGCAATATTACAAGCATTCTCAGCCCAGACCTGCTATTGTCCAGAGCGGCTCTTTTCAGCACGGCTAGCGCACAACAACAGCTCCGGATTTAAAGTCACCATGAAATCAAAAATTGCACTTCTTGTTTTTTTTTATTTTTATGAAATACTGCAGTGTTTATTGTAAATGATTTATCTGAGCACATTATAGTGTTAAGAATGTTGAATGAGAATAAGTTCCTCTTGCAGCATCTCTTCTCTGATGACGAGGGTGGGGCAATAACCTGTCACTCACATGAGATCAGCCAATAGCAAACCACAACCATCCAATCAGATCCCCACAGACACAATCAAGTCCCGCCCACATCTGTTCCTGTTTGAGACACGTTATCTATTCACAATAGAGGAGAAAACACGAGAGCAACTTCCCTTTTATGCCGAGTTTAAGTCCCTGCTAACCAATAGCTAATTGTCCAAAGTCACTGAAACACATTATTCACAGTAAATAAACCTGCATACAGTCGGCTCACTGGAAAACATGCCTCTACATACAGTACATCTGTAGCCTAGAAATCTAGACTCCACCCAGTGTAGTCTAGCAACTCTCCGTTGACTTTCGAGCTGGAAAAACCAAACTCTAGTCAGGCCAATCACAGCGTGTATAGAGTCGGCGGGCGGGCTTAACATAATGACGACAGAGTTGCGGCGGTTCACCGCTACTTGAAAACAAAGAACGGCGAACAGCTGTCTTTCGATTCGGATCTGGATGATTTGAAGTTAAGCTTTTCTTTGAAACAAGAACAAAGAACGGCACTTGAGTCATTTTTAGAAAAGGAAGATATAAAAGACGTCACCTTCTTCGTGGCTCTGGTTGGTTGTAGCGCTATCCTATTGCGTGCAGAGGGAATCTGAAAGACAACCGTTTATCCGCTCCTCGGATTGAGCGCTGCCAATGGTGAGTTCCCAGACCCAACACCCTGATGTAGCTAGTACATCTGTGCAAACGTCTGTGCAAACGTCAGAAATCGTATCTATACCATCTACTTTTACTCTTACTTAATACTTACGTATTTCCACTTGGTTTCTTGTACAATACTATGTTCTGAGCTTAAAATATTTTTATAGTGCATGATTTGTAAACGGTACATCTTGACGTTTGCGTCACATAAGCAGCTCCATATGTGTGTGATAAAGCTGAGATGACATGCTGGTGTTTGGATCCCACTTTTGCTTTTGCGAACACTATTAGTCAGGTTTAGAGCAACGTTATTTTCAAACACAATAGAGAGCATTAACCTTTAGCAACATTTGAGCTTTTCATCTCTGAACTGCCATGATACATGCAACTAATAATACACACAACAACTAATAATACACACAACAACTAATAATACACAGAACAACTAATAATACACGTTTCCAGATTCACATTCACTTAGAAAGTGTCATGAAACATAATATAATTTCGCAGAGATGTCTCTGCAGACACGCTCTCCAGTGAGTCTGGGTTTAAATGTTCTGTAAACGTCTGCACTGAATCCTCCTGGTGTCTGAGTCATGAAGTCTGAACACTCGACCTTGTAAGGAGGAAAAAATGCAAGTCGAAAGAGACAAAAAAACAAATGATGCCTTAAATAACCAGATACAGTGAGCATTACATCTAATAGCTAATAAGTATTCTTATACTATTGCAAAATACTATCTATGTTCTATCTTCCAAATAACAACTCATCAGACACAAAAACATGTAATGACCTCTCTATATTTCCCCGAGGTCAAAGGGCCGCTCCATCTACTCCACATCTCTGTCTACAGCAAACAATGGGAATGTGTTTCCCTGACCCTGGAACATCAGTCATGCGTTCCTGCTGTGGTGTGTGTCTCACGGGCGCTTCGGGCCGGATGGCACATATTCCTCATCCCGGGACATTCCTGATGTCAGGACTCAATAGGAAAAGAAGCGCAAACACTCTCCATCATCGCCTTTAAAGATCTTTTCATGCTTTTTGGAAACATGAGAGCTGCCATGCTGTATGTCACAGATCAGGTGTATCTATATGAGGATGGGGAGGATAATATAATATATATATATATATGTTTGTTATGAAGTGAAATATTACAATAAATAATATCTTGTCTCTAGTTCACAGCTGGTCGCTGGTTAATCCTGAATCTGCTCTATAAACTAAAGAAAATAAAAAGACATTAAGAATTGTTTTCATTGACTCTCAACAGCCATGAACATGAGCAGTAACCCATGCCCCCCCCCCCCCCCCCCCCCCCCCCCCCCCCCCCCCCCCCCCCCCCCCCCCCCCCCCCCCCCCACACACACACACACTCTCCCACACAGAACGAGTCTTTCTCTCTCTCTCACACACACACACACAGCATGAGGAAAGCATGAGGCGTCTTCTACCATTCCTGTTTGGACACTGTTGCACATTTCCTCTGATGGAGTTTTATCCGTCGCCTAATATTTTCCAGAAACTGTAGTCAGACGTGTCCGAGTGGAGGAAGAGAAATCGCCTCACGCTGTCAGGCCACACCTTTAATACACAGTGTTTGTGCGACATCGTAACACACTTATGAAACACACAGAAACACACATCTAACTGAACATTATTTGGTCTCTTACCTGGAAAAATGCAGACACTTGATTCTGTTCTACTCACAAATAGTGATCTCTATCTTCTGCAAATGTCTACTCGAGAGCCAAAGAATAAGAGGAAGTTGTTTTATGATATGGTAAGAGTTTAGCAGGCTAATTACTTTCCGCTTAAACTCACTAAATCTGTTAGAGATCCTGTCAAGAAACCCTGAACAAATGTGATTGTGCGATCGTTAGACTTCAGGAAACGACAGCTAGAATTTAAATATGAATGAATAGTTTGTGAAACAAAAAAAGTGTTCTGCTTACACCGTCCATTAAAATGTTCATCCCACTAAGGAAAACATGTTTTTTTTGGGGAAATGAAAATGGTTCTTCAGTTTTAAAAAATCCCATTATTTTGAAGAGAAGAAACCCCTCATCTGGCACTATAGGATGTATTAAGAATGTCTTGATTAATCAGGCTTATACCAGCAGACAGTGAGAGGATAAGATGCAACGAACCCAGCAGCGCAGCTATCGCTGGAGATGAGGCCATGACAGAGAAAAGCCAAAGTGTAAATCTAGTCAAGATTCATAGAGAACTTCAAAAAACCCAGAGAGTCTGAACCTCAAATCAGCATCTCATCCAGAAAGATGTTGCCTTTAACAGTACGTGGTTTTCCCAGAAGATCTGAAGATCAGTGGAGAGATTCATGCAGCTCGAGGCTTCACATGTTTCTAAGACAGTTCTTCAACGGTAGGCTCCATTACAGAGGGTCGACCTCATTCCTGCGGTTAATACAAGCTGTCAGCATCCACACTCGAGCTGATCCTGAAGCTGCGAGAGAAGTAACTGTAATACAAACTAAACAGGGAAAAAGGGGGATAAAGCTGGGTCAGTGTGATACACAGAGACATGGAGAACACGCATGAGACTCTCTGAGCCGGGATAAAGCTGGGTCAGTGTGATACACAGAGACATGGAGAACACGCCTGAGACTCTCTGAGCCGGGATAAAGCTGGGTCAGTGTGATACACAGAGACATGGAGAACACGCCTGAGACTCTCTGAGCCGGGATAAAGCTGGGTCAGTGTGATACACAGAGACATGGAGAACACGCCTGAGACTCTCTGAGCCGGGATAAAGCTGGGTCAGTGTGATACACAGAGACATGGAGAACAGGCCTGAGACTCTCTGAGCCGGGATAAAGCTGGGTCAGTGTGATACACAGAGACATGGAGAACACGCCTGAGACTCTCTGAGCCGGGATAAAGCTGGGTCAGTGTGATACACAGAGACATGGAGAACACGCCTGAGACTCTCTGAGCCGGGATAAAGCTGGGTCAGTGTGATACACAGAGACATGGAGAACACGCCTGAGACTCTCTGAGCCGGGATAAAGCTGGGTCAGTGTGATACACAGAGACATGGAGAACACGCCTGAGACTCTCTGAGCCGGGATAAAGCTGGGTCAGTGTGATACACAGAGACATGGAGAACACGCCTGAGACTCTCTGAGCCGGGATAAAGCTGGGTCAGTGTGATACACAGAGACATGGAGAACACGCCTGAGACTCTCTGAGCCGGGATAAAGCTGGGTCAGTGTGATACACAGAGACATGGAGAACACGACTGAGACTCTCTGAGCCGGGATAAAGCTGGGTCAGTGTGATACACAGAGACATGGAGAACACGCCTGAGACTCTCTGAGCCGGGATAAAGCTGGGTCAGTGTGATACACAGAGACATGGAGAACACGCCTGAGACTCTCTGAGCCGGGATAAAGCTGGGTCAGTGTGATACACAGAGACATGGAGAACACGCCTGAGACTCTCTGAGCCGGGATAAAGCTGGGTCAGTGTGATACACAGAGACATGGAGAACACGACTGAGACTCTCTGAGCCGGGATAAAGCTGGGTCAGTGTGATACACAGAGACATGGAGAACACGCCTGAGACTCTCTGAGCCGGGATAAAGCTGGGTCAGTGTGATACACAGAGACATGTAGAACACGCCTGAGACTCTCTGAGCCGGGATAAAGCTGGGTCAGTGTGATACACAGAGACATGGAGAACACGCCTGAGACTCTCTGAGCCGGGATAAAGCTGGGTCAGTGTGATACACAGAGACATGGAGAACACGCCTGAGACTCTCTGAGCCGGGATAAAGCTGGGTCAGTGTGATACACAGAGACATGGAGAACACGCCTGAGACTCTCTGAGCCGGGATAAAGCTGGGTCAGTGTGATACACAGAGACATGGAGAACACGCCTGAGACTCTCTGAGCCGGGATAAAGCTGGGTCAGTGTGATACACAGAGACATGGAGAACACGACTGAGACTCTCTGAGCCGGGATAAAGCTGGGTCAGTGTGATACACAGAGACATGGAAAACACGCCTGAGACTCTCTGAGCCGGGATAAAGCTGGGTCAGTGTGATACACAGAGACATGGAGAACACGCCTGAGACTCTCTGAGCCGGGATAAAGCTGGGTCAGTGTGATACACAGAGACATGGAGAACACGACTGAGACTCTCTGAGCCGGGATAAAGCTGGGTCAGTGTGATACACAGAGACATGGAGAACACGCCTGAGACTCTCTGAGCCGGGATAAAGCTGGGTCAGTGTGATACACAGAGACATGGAGAACACGACTGAGACTCTCTGAGCCGGGATAAAGCTGGGTCAGTGTGATACACAGAGACATGGAGAACACGCCTGAGACTCTCTGAGCCGGGATAAAGCTGGGTCAGTGTGATACACAGAGACATGGAGAACACGACTGAGACTCTCTGAGCCGGGATAAAGCTGGGTCAGTGTGATACACAGAGACATGGAGAACACGCCTGAGACTCTCTGAGCCGGGATAAAGCTGGGTCAGTGTGATACACAGAGACATGTAGAACACGCCTGAGACTCTCTGAGCCGGGATAAAGCTGGGTCAGTGTGATACACAGAGACATGGAGAACACGACTGAGACTCTCTGAGCCGGGATAAAGCTGGGTCAGTGTGATACACAGAGACATGGAGAACACGCCTGAGACTCTCTGAGCCGGGATAAAGCTGGGTCAGTGTGATACACAGAGACATGGAGAACACGCCTGAGACTCTCTGAGCCGGGATAAAGCTGGGTCAGTGTGATACACAGAGACATGGAGAATACGCATGAGACTCTCTGAGCCGGGATAAAGCTGGGTCAGTGTGATACACAGAGACATGGAGAACACGCCTGAGACTCTCTGAGCCGGGATAAAGCTGGGTCAGTGTGATACACAGAGACATGGAGAACACGACTGAGACTCTCTGAGCCGGGATAAAGCTGGGTCAGTGTGATACACAGAGACATGGAGAACACGCCTGAGACTCTCTGAGCCGGGATAAAGCTGGGTCAGTGTGATACACAGAGACATGGAGAACACGCCTGAGACTCTCTGAGCCGGGATAAAGCTGGGTCAGTGTGATACACAGAGACATGGAGAACACGCCTGAGACTCTCTGAGCCGGGATAAAGCTGGGTCAGTGTGATACACAGAGACATGGAGAACACGCCTGAGACTCTCTGAGCCGGGATAAAGCTGGGTCAGTGTGATACACAGAGACATGGAGAATACGCATGAGACTCTCTGAGCCGGGATAAAGCTGGGTCAGTGTGATACACAGAGACATGGAGAACACGCCTGAGACTCTCTGAGCCGGGATAAAGCTGGGTCAGTGTGATACACAGAGACATGGAGAACACGCCTGAGACTCTCTGAGCCGGGATAAAGCTGGGTCAGTGTGATACACAGAGACATGGAGAACACGCATGAGACTCTCTGAGCCGGGATAAAGCTGGGTCAGTGTGATACACAGAGACATGGAGAACACGCCTGAGACTCTCTGAGCCGGGATAAAGCTGGGTCAGTGTGATACACAGAGACATGGAGAACACGCATGAGACTCTCTGAGCCGGGATAAAGCTGGGTCAGTGTGATACACAGAGACATGTAGAACACGCCTGAGACTCTCTGAGCCGGGATAAAGCTGGGTCAGTGTGATACACAGAGACATGGAGAACACGCCTGAGACTCTCTGAGCCGGGATAAAGCTGGGTCAGTGTGATACACAGAGACATGGAGAACACGCATGAGACTCTCTGAGCCGGGATAAAGCTGGGTCAGTGTGATACACAGAGACATGGAGAACACGCCTGAGACTCTCTGAGCCGGGATAAAGCTGGGTCAGTGTGATACACAGAGACATGGAGAACACGCCTGAGACTCTCTGAGCCGGGATAAAGCTGGGTCAGTGTGATACACAGAGACATGGAGAACACGCCTGAGACTCTCTGAGCCGGGATAAAGCTGGGTCAGTGTGATACACAGAGACATGTAGAACACGCCTGAGACTCTCTGAGCCGGGATAAAGCTGGGTCAGTGTGATACACAGAGACATGTAGAACACGCCTGAGCTCGAGGGAAAATGTGTTTGAGTCCAGGTAGATTCTACTCTATTACATTTAACTGGCACATTAAACCCCTAACCCCTAACAAGAGAAGTGAAGCAGTGCCAGACTCTGACACAGCTGGGGAACAAACGCTGTTAGACATGAGAAGTTTGAGCATCAAACAAACATTAGAATTAGAAAAGCAGCTGCGCTCTCACAATGCATTCACAGAAGGGTCGTTTCCGTGGCAACTGCTCTATTGTTGTGTTTACAGCTGGAGATGGAAATATTCGTCCCAAATCAGTCCGTTCAGCAGGATGACCCGTCTTTATATACTACAGTTCCTGTGAATCACAGAAGATCTCAGGAGTGTAATCTCACTAGCTCACGGGATACTAAACTTTTGTCATCTTTTACTCACTTCATTCCAAACCTGTGTGACTTTAAGTGTTGAAAAATGTTTCAACGGTGTTTGTTCACACAGTAAAAGGCACCGGGATCTAAAACAACATTAGACCCAAATGACTTTTATTGTTTGGACAAAATAAATAAAAATCTATCTCAGAGTACCCCGTTCGTCATTTTTCGGCTGAACATTCAGAAGTTTTCTGTCAAACATCAGCTGATTTCGAAGCAGAGGAATTGCAGTGTTATTGAAGCCAAGCCATTCCTCAAAACATATTAGGTTGATCATGAACACACACCGGGGTCAGGAATGCAGTCCTTTGGCAGTGAGAATGAACAGCTCTGCATTATTTTATAGATGGAGCACAATACAGCTTTTGTGGACATGATGTCATCCTCAGGGAAAGATAACTCCACCGCTGGTCATAATCTCAGATTGCTTGCGTTTCGACCCAACAGAGGACCTGTGCCAACTATCTGTCATGCTGAGGGTAATTAGGGTAAAGAATGGGGTTTTTCCTCTATGGGACCTTCTGTGACCTTGAGCTCCGCGTAAAACTATTGCCTCACCTGCATACAGTAATGGAGTCTCTTTAAGCCACTGTGCCTTACAACTAAGGAGAACTATATAATATAGCAACTTTTGGCATTAAATTAACAGAAAGACATATGGACATCATCATAAATTATAAAGATGGCCAATTAAATCAAAGAGGGCGGGGCTTAACTTATCAACGAGACGCTTGAGTTTTAGCAGTGAAAGAGTGCGTTGTACGATGTAAGCAGATCAAAATGTAATATTGGACAACTGTTTTACAATAGAAACGTTCAGCGACCAAAAGTAATATCCAGTGATGCAAACTACTCAACATGTTTGCTGATGATCTTAAATGTAGATTTGATTGAAGTTTACATTAACAGAAACATATTCCATTGCAAAAATGTTGAAAACACTGTTAAAGTGCTATGCAAACCAGATTCCCACAGGAACAGAAGAGGGCTTCATTTCTGTTACTGCAACTTTCATAAACCCTGGTTAAGTTTGGATTCGTTTTCACGAATCGATTGAGTCGAAGGTTGTTTCAAAGAATCGCTTCGAAAAACAGATTCAGCCATTATTTCCCGCCATAACGCATCCCGTGACCATGACGTCAGCTTCACACGCTCGAAACCAGACACGATTCAGTTCATGTAAACAACAGTCATTTAGAAACTTAATATAATTAGCCTTTACATTAAACAATAAGCTACTAAAATTATTTTGCATCTCTAGACTGGAAAAAATATTTGCACATAAATGTTTTGCATGTAATAAAATGCTGTTACTTATTAAAATCAACTCTGTTTCGTTGTTAGGTCAGATTCAATCAACTCTTAAACACATCTTCAGTACATTATATGTGTAACATTTCTCCTATTAAAGGTGCCTTGTGTATTGTCCGCCAAAAAATCAATTCATACTCCACATTCCATACCAGATGGGGGCAGTATACCTCCAGAAAGTGAGTTGGTCTAGAGTAACAAACGAGAAACGGCATAGTCTCTATGCTCCGCCCTTACAGTCTATGGCTCCGCCCCTCCCTTCACAACGACCCTAGAGCCATAGCCGACGGCCGATAACCGAGACACGCAACTGACACTTTTCACACGCTCTCACGCCACACATAAATTTTCTCACGCACAGAAAAATCACAAAGCAAAGAGGACACGGAGACCGACAGACTAGACAGAGCAGGTTAGTTATGATATAAAAAAATCTCAGCTCTCAGATTCTGTCAATTTTATTACGCAATTCAAACAATAAAAAATGTTTTGGCGCTTGTAAATGTTACACGACAGATCCCTAGCGCACGTGAACCGATCATCTCTACTAGCTCATAGTAAAAAAAAAACACGAACACTGTTGAAAGATACAGTAGGCCACTACTTACCAAAATGTATTCCTCATACATAATATCGACCAATCATTTTTTTTTTTATCAGCGTGCAGAGGTCAATATATGTATATATATATATTTTGCTATATATGGGTCTCTTGCCAAGGGCTTCAGCCATTCTTCCGCTCTCTTCCCTGAACTGAAATGTAGTAGTGGGCTGTACTTTCCACACGATTGACATCAGGTTCAAGTACGCCCACAAGCCGTGCGAGTTATTCGTGTGTTGCAGTTTGGCTGGTGGTTATGTTGCCCGCATACCGCCTCCCATGGCCGAAACTGGTTTTATGACACCTGTCGGGTCGGGGCTAGTAATTTAGCATGCTAATTCAGGTTGATATCTCTGCAGCACTATAACTTGTCATTTTTTTAATGACATCATCGCCCTTATTTCTTCTCATTCTTTTGATGCGTGTAGCTCATTTTTTGATATTTTTACCTCAATTCTTACACATGGCACCTTTAAAGTAACTTACTTTTTGCCCCATCAGTCAAACTTCCCGCTGCTCTGTTGTACACACAGAATGTGCCAGAAAACCAGCGTTTTTCTTCCCAAATGACAGATTCAACAGACGCGATTCATTCTCAGCTTCAGGCCGTTCAGATCGGCACTGCGAGCCGGTTCAACCATTCAGTAAGAAGATCCGAATCAAAAGAACGAGTCGTTCACTAATCGGACATGCCCACCACTAACCGTATTCTCTGCAGATTATTCATTAGTGTAACACATAAACACACATAAACACGAGTTATTGATGCTGTGCCATACCTGAGTGAAGGGAGAATGCGCGCGCAGGAGGGCAGAAGCAGCTGACAGTGATGAAGATGAAGAAGATCCTCCAGCTCCAGACTCTGCTGATCAGAAATAAAGATGAGCTGAGGCCAGATGATTCTCAGAATGAAGTGAATGAAATATGAAGCACATGCACAGGACAGGTCAGTCACCTGAGCACTGAGGCGCGTGCACGAGCCATGTCTGTGGTCCAGGAGGTGTTCGTGTCTCGGGTCCCGTTAGAGACTGATCTCTCTCTCTCTCTTTCTGTCTCACACACACTCACACACACACACTCTCTCTCTCTCTCTGCCGTTTGACTGATCGAGAGCAGCTCCACGTGAACAAGGCAGTCTCAGTTCGGACTCTGAAATACGACTCCAGCTCCTCCTCAACTCCACACACTCCACACACACTCGGATTCAGAGTTAAATACTCAACTCCACACACTCCACACACACTCGGATTCAGAGTTAAATCCTCAACTCCACACACATCATCTGTGACTCCTCGTGCTCCTCTCCAGATGAGATTCTGTGACTGAAATCTATAGTGTAAATAATAAATAGGCCTAATGGATTTTTTGTGTGTTGTTAACTACCAGAAGCCAAAGCATGAGAGATATACAATTATTAATTAAAAAATAAATAAATAAATAGTAGTCCCAAAAGACACAAAAGTGTCTTAAATGTTTATATCATTGCATCAGTTGATATAATATTAAACAAAGTGTTATTTGGAAACAAATGCTGCAAGAGTTTTTCTCAAAACTAACTCAGATTTTTTATTTATTTGTGTCTATTTGAGATGTAAATTCATGCTGTAGTTATTAATCTACACAAAACAAATTAATAAAATAAAATAATAAATGGAATAAACTCATGCTGAGTAATATTAGAATAAAATGTTAATGGACCTGTTATTTTTTTATATAGCTAGTATCTATTGTACATTATTTATATGATAAAAAAAAAAGTAATAACCTTTGTTAAACCTTGGTTTGATATAACACAAAGATAAATATAAAAATTTGTAAGAATTTTAGAATTTAAAAAAATTAAGAAAGTGTGATGTACTTCTCCAAATACGTTTTGCAGTCATAAAAATTGCATTACATTCATAAACGACATTACATAAAATAAAACAGAAGCAGTTGAGCGATGACTGAAACTCCTTTATCGAGAGTTAAAGACTCGTGTTGTTTAGAGAAAGGGATTGACAGATGAACATTATGAACACAATCATCATGATTCTGTGATTCTTCTACAAACATCATGTTAAATCATCATAAATCCTGATGTCAGATAATCATCATGTTGAGTCATTCATAAAGGCTCTGCTGTCACGTTACAGCGGTGGAGTACAGGAGTGTGTGGCCGCAGCGGTGGAGTACAGGAGTGTGTGGCTGCAGCGGTGGAGTACAGGAGTGTGTGGCCGCAGCGGTGGAGTACAGGAGTGTGTGGCAGCAGCGGTGGACTACAGGAGTGTGTGGCCGCAGCGGTGGAGTACAGGAGTGTGTGGCCGCAGCGGTGGAGTACAGGAGTGTGTGGCCGCAGCGGTGGACTACAGGAATGTGTGGCTGCAGCGGTGGACTACAGGAGTGTGTGGCCGCAGCGGTGGAGTACAGGAGTGTGTGGCCGCAGCGGTGGAGTACAGGAGTGTGTGGCAGCAGCGGTGGAGTACAGGAGTGTGTGGCCGCAGCGGTGGAGTACAGGAGTGTGTGGCCGCAGCGGTGGAGTACAGGAGTGTGTGGCCGCAGCGGTGGACTACAGGAGTGTGTGGCCGCAGCGGTGGACTACAGGAGTGTGTGGCCGCAGCGGTGGAGTACAGGAGTGTGTGGCCGCAGCGGTGGAGTACAGGAGTGTGTGGCAGCAGCGGTGGAGTACAGGAGTGTGTGGCCGCAGCGGTGGAGTACAGGAGTGTGTGGCCGCAGCGGTGGAGTACAGGAGTGTGTGGCCGCAGCGGTGGACTACAGGAGTGTGTGGCCGCAGCGGTGGACTACAGGAGTGTGTGGCCGCAGCGGTGGAGTACAGGAGTGTGTGGCCGCAGCGGTGGAGTACAGGAGTGTGTGGCCGCAGCGGTGGAGTACAGGAGTGTGTGGCCGCAGCGGTGGACTACAGGAGTGTGTGGCCGCAGCGGTGGACTACAGGAGTGTGTGGCCGCAGCGGTGGACTACAGGAGTGTGTGGCCGCAGCGGTGGAGTACAGGAGTGTGTGGCCGCAGCGGTGGAGTACAGGAGTGTGTGGCCGCAGCGGTGGACTACAGGAATGTGTGGCCGCAGCGGTGGACTACAGGAGTGTGTGGCCGCAGCGGTGGAGTACAGGAGTGTGTGGCCGCAGCGGTGGAGTACAGGAGTCTGTGGCCGCAGCGGTGGACTACAGGAGTGTGTGGCAGCAGCGGTGGACTACAGGAGTGTGTGGCTGCAGCGGTGGACTACAGGAGTGTGTGGCCGCAGCGGTGGACTACAGGAGTGACCGGTGGACTACAGGAGTGTGTGGCCGCAGCGGTGGACTACAGGAGTGTGTGGCAGCAGCGGTGGAGTACAGGAGTGTGTGGCCGCAGAGGAGGACTACAGGAGTGTGTGGCCGCAGCGGTGGAGTACAGGAGTGTGTGGCAGCAGCGGTGGAGTACAGGAGTGTGTGGCCGCAGCGGTGGAGTACAGGAGTGTGTGGCCGCAGCGGTGGAGTACAGGAGTGTGTGGCCGCAGCGGTGGACTACAGGAGTGTGTGGCCGCAGCGGTGGACTACAGGAGTGTGTGGCCGCAGCGGTGGACTACAGGAGTGTGTGGGCGCAGCGGTGGACTACAGGAGTGTGTGGCAGCAGCGGTGGACTACAGGAGTGTGTGGCCGCAGCGGTGGAGTACAGGAGTGTGTGGCCGCAGCGGTGGACTACAGGAGTGTGTGGCCGCAGCGGTGGACTACAGGAGTGTGTGGCCGCAGCGGTGGACTACAGGAGTGTGTGGCCGCAGCGGTGGACTACAGGAGTGTGTGGCAGCAGCGGTGGACTACAGGAGTGTGTGGCAGCAGCGGTGGACTACAGGAGTGTGTGGCAGCAGCGGAGTACAGGAGTGTGTGGCAGCAGCGGTGGACTACAGGAGTGTGTGGCCGCAGAGGAGGACTACAGGAGTGTGTGGCAGCAGCGGTGGACTACAGGAGTGTGTGGCCGCAGAGGAGGACTACAGGAGTGTGTGGCCGCAGAGGAGGACTACAGGAGTGTGTGGTAGCAGCGGTGGACTACAGGAGTGTGTGGCCGCAGAGGAGGACTACAGGAGTGTGTGGCCGCAGCGGTGGACTACAGGAGTGTGTGGCCGCAGAGGAGGACTACAGGAGTGTGTGGCCGCAGCGGTGGACTACAGGAGTGTGTGGCCGCAGCGGTGGACTACAGGAGTGTGTGGGCGCAGAGGAGGACTACAGGAGTGTGTGGCCGCAGCGGTGGACTACAGGAGTGTGTGGCCGCAGAGGAGGACTACAGGAGTGTGTGGCCGCAGCGGTGGACTACAGGAGTGTGTGGCCGCAGCGGTGGACTACAGGAGTGTGTGGCCGCAGCGGTGGACTACAGGAGTGTGTGGCCGCAGCGGTGGACTACAGGAGTGTGTGGCAGCAGCGGTGGACTACAGGAGTGTGTGGGCGCAGCGGTGGACTACAGGAGTGTGTGGCCGCAGCGGTGGACTACAGGAGTGTGTGGGCGCAGCGGTGGACTACAGGAGTGTGTGGCAGCAGCGGTGGACTACAGGAGTGTGTGGCCGCAGCGGTGGACTACAGGAGTGTGTGGCAGCAGCGGTGGACTACAGGAGTGTGTGGCAGCAGCGGTGGACTACAGGAGTGTGTGGCAGCAGCGGTGGACTACAGGAGTGTGTGGCCGCAGACGCACTGATTCACTGACACGGATGATGGATTTAATGGTTAATACCTGTCGTGTAACTCAATTATCACAACATCGTACGGCTCCAACAGAGGCTGAGTAATAATTCATAAGATGTGTTTTTTGTAATATCTGTCAATTTAAAACAAAGTTACTGGTAATTCTCTGAGGATGTGCATGCTAATGACGGGGTTTTCCCAGAACCGGGCGTTTCTTACACCATCCACCCCAACAAACAGCAAACTTATTTTTCAAACAGGAGTGTGTGGCCGCAGCGGTGGAGTACAGGAGTGTGTGGCCGCAGCGGTGGAGTACAGGAGTGTGTGGCCGCAGCGGTGGAGTACAGGAGTGTGTGGCCGCAGCGGTGGACTACAGGAGTGTGTGGCCGCAGCGGTGGACTACAGGAGTGTGTGGCCGCAGCGGTGGAGTACAGGAGTGTGTGGCCGCAGCGGTGGACTACAGGAGTGTGTGGCCGCAGCGGTGGAGTACAGGAGTGTGTGGCCGCAGCGGTGGACTACAGGAATGTGTGGCCGCAGCGGTGGAGTACAGGAGTGTGTGGCCGCAGCGGTGGACTACAGGAGTGTGTGGCCGCAGCGGTGGACTACAGGAGTGTGTGGCCGCAGCGGTGGACTACAGGAATGTGTGGCCGCAGCGGTGGACTACAGGAGTGTGTGGCCGCAGCGGTGGAGTACAGGAGTGTGTGGCCGCAGCGGTGGACTACAGGAATGTGTGGCCGCAGCGGTGGACTACAGGAGTGTGTGGCCGCAGCGGTGGAGTACAGGAGTGTGTGGCCGCAGCGGTGGAGTACAGGAGTCTGTGGCCGCAGCGGTGGACTACAGGAGTGTGTGGCAGCAGCGGTGGACTACAGGAGTGTGTGGCTGCAGCGGTGGACTACAGGAGTGTGTGGCCGCAGCGGTGGACTACAGGAGTGACCGGTGGACTACAGGAGTGTGTGGCCGCAGCGGTGGACTACAGGAGTGTGTGGCAGCAGCGGTGGAGTACAGGAGTGTGTGGCCGCAGAGGAGGACTACAGGAGTGTGTGGCCGCAGCGGTGGAGTACAGGAGTGTGTGGCAGCAGCGGTGGAGTACAGGAGTGTGTGGCCGCAGCGGTGGAGTACAGGAGTGTGTGGCCGCAGCGGTGGAGTACAGGAGTGTGTGGCCGCAGCGGTGGACTACAGGAGTGTGTGGCCGCAGCGGTGGACTACAGGAGTGTGTGGCCGCAGCGGTGGACTACAGGAGTGTGTGGGCGCAGCTGTGGACTACAGGAGTGTGTGGCAGCAGCGGTGGACTACAGGAGTGTGTGGCCGCAGCGGTGGAGTACAGGAGTGTGTGGCCGCAGCGGTGGACTACAGGAGTGTGTGGCCGCAGCGGTGGACTACAGGAGTGTGTGGCCGCAGCGGTGGACTACAGGAGTGTGTGGCCGCAGCGGTGGACTACAGGAGTGTGTGGCAGCAGCGGTGGACTACAGGAGTGTGTGGCAGCAGCGGTGGACTACAGGAGTGTGTGGCAGCAGCGGAGTACAGGAGTGTGTGGCAGCAGCGGTGGACTACAGGAGTGTGTGGCCGCAGAGGAGGACTACAGGAGTGTGTGGCAGCAGCGGTGGACTACAGGAGTGTGTGGCCGCAGAGGAGGACTACAGGAGTGTGTGGCCGCAGAGGAGGACTACAGGAGTGTGTGGTAGCAGCGGTGGACTACAGGAGTGTGTGGCCGCAGAGGAGGACTACAGGAGTGTGTGGCCGCAGCGGTGGACTACAGGAGTGTGTGGCCGCAGCGGTGGACTACAGGAGTGTGTGGGCGCAGAGGAGGACTACAGGAGTGTGTGGCCGCAGCGGTGGACTACAGGAGTGTGTGGCCGCAGCGGTGGACTACAGGAGTGTGTGGCCGCAGCGGTGGACTACAGGAGTGTGTGGGCGCAGCGGTGGACTACAGGAGTGTGTGGCAGCAGCGGTGGACTACAGGAGTGTGTGGGCGCAGCGGTGGACTACAGGAGTGTGTGGCCACAGCGGTGGACTACAGGAGTGTGTGGGCGCAGCGGTGGACTACAGGAGTGTGTGGCAGCAGCGGTGGACTACAGGAGTGTGTGGCCGCAGCGGTGGACTACAGGAGTGTGTGGCAGCAGCGGTGGACTACAGGAGTGTGTGGCAGCAGCGGTGGACTACAGGAGTGTGTGGCAGCAGCGGTGGACTACAGGAGTGTGTGGCCGCAGACGCACTGATTCACTGACACGGATGATGGATTTAATGGTTAATACCTGTCGTGTAACTCAATCATCACAACATCGTACGGCTCCAACAGAGGCTGAGTAATAATTCATAAGATGTGTTTTTTGTAATATCTGTCAATTTAAAACAAAGTTACTGGTAATTCTCTGAGGATGTGCATGCTAATGACGGGGTTTTCCCAGAACCGGGCGTTTCTTACACCATCCACCCCAACAAACAGCAAACTTATTTTTGAGATAAAGGAAGCATAGCTTAAACATAAATGCGTGTTTCTTAAAATATAACTTAATATGGAGCATCAAAAGGTAAGTTGTTAATGTTCTTTTCCATTCAAAACAAAAAGGACAGAAACCCAATAAAATGACCACAAAAATATCTATATTAATAATGCACTACATTCCAGATGATCTGAAGGTTTAATAGCGTCATGTAAGAGGATATTCTCAGATGTCAGTCAAACGCATCAGACGGACAGTAAATCACTGCATGGAGGATTTATATTGCGATACACCAAAACACTTTATTACGCACAGCATTTTATCAGAAACAGCCAGCTGGATGGAAACAGGGTTTTGTGCACACTGTCACTTTGCTGATAACAGAACTGTGCAAAAAGGCGTATGGAAACGTGGGAAATGGTGCGGCATTGGTGCATGTGTGAGTGAATAACAGCTTTAATTCAAAGCTTTCAAATGACTTCAGAAGAACTGAACTGCAGCGCGCACACACACGCACACACACACACACACACACACTCAGACACAGACACAGACACACACTCAGACACAGACACACACACACACACACACACACACATATACACACACACACACACACACACACTCAGACACAAACACACACACACACATATACACACACACACACACACACACACACTCACACACACACACACACATACACACACACACACGTTTGGTGTTTCGTGTGTTACGTTTGGTGTTTCGAGTGTTTTGTGTGTTTCGAGTGTTTTGTGTGTTTCGAGTGTTTTGTTTCAAGTGTTTTGTGTGTTTCGAATGTTTTGTGTGTTTCAAGTGTTTTGTGTGTTTCGAGTGTTTTGTGTTTCAAGTGTTTTGTGTGTTTCGAATGTTTTGTGTGTTTCAAGTGTTTTGTGTGTTTTGTGTATTTCGAGTGTTTTGTGTGTTTTGAGTGTCTTGTATGTTTCGATTGTTTAGTGTGTTTCCAGTGTTTTGTGTTTCCAGTGTTTTGTGTGTTTCGTTTGGTGTTTTGTGTGTTTTGAGTTTTGTGTTTTGAGTGTTTTGTGTGTTTCGAGTGTTTTGTGTGTTTCGAGTGTTTTGTGTGTTTCGTTTGGTGTTTTGTGTTTCGTTTGGTGTTTCGAGTGTTTCATGTGTTTCGACTGTTTTGTGTGTTTCGTTTGGTGTTTCGAGTGTTTTGTGTGTTTTGAGTGTTTTGTGTGTTTCGACTGTTTCGTGTGTTTCCAGTGTTTCCAGTGTTTTTTTGTTTCGAGTGTTTTGTGTGTTTCGTTTGGTGTTTTGTGTGTTTCGAGTATTTCGTGTGTTTCGAGTGTTTCGTTTGGTGTTTTGTGTGTTTCGTTTGGTGTTTCGAGTGTTTCATGTGTTTCGACTGTTTCGTGTGTTTCCAGTGTTTTGTGTTTCGTTTGGTGTTTTGTGTGTTTCCAGTGTTTTGTGTTTCCAGTGTTTTGTCTGCTTCATTTGGTGTTTTGTGTGTTTCCAGTATTTCGAGTGTTTTGTGTTTCGAGTGTTTCGTGTGTTTCATTTGGTGTTTTGTGTGTTTCGTGTGTTTCGAGTGTTTCGTGTGTTTCGAGTGTCATGTGTTTCAATTGTTTCGAGTATTTCGTTTGGTGTTTTGTATGTTTCGTTTGGTGTTTCGTGTGTTTCGTGTGTTTCCAGTGTTTCGAGTGTTTTGAGTGTTTCGTGTGTTTCATTTGGTGTTTTGTGTGTTTTGTGTGTTTCGTGTGTTTCGAGTGTTTCGTGTGTTTCGAGTGTCATGTGTTTCAATTGTTTCGAGTATTTCGTTTGGTGTTTTGTATGTTTCGTTTGGTGTTTCGTGTGTTTCGAGTGTTTCCAGTGTTTCGTGTGTTTCCAGTGTTTCGAGTGTTTTGAGTGTTTCGAGTGTTGTGTGTTTCCAGTGTTTCGAGTGTTTTGAGTGTTTCGAGTGTCGTGTGTTTCCAGTGTTTCGAGTCGTTTGGTGTTTTGTGTGTTTCGTGTGTTTCGTTTGGTGTTTCGTGTGTTTCGTTTGGTGTTTCGTGTGTTTCCAGTGTTTTGAGTGTTTCGATTGGTGTTTTGTGTGTTTCGTTTGGTGTTTCGTGTGTTTTGTTTGTTGTTTCATGTTTCGTTTTGTTTTTCGTTTGGTGTTTTGTGTGTTTCGTTTGGTGTTTTGTGTATTTCGTGTGTTGTTTCATGTGTTTCCAGTGTTTTGAGTGTTTCGATTGGTGTTTTGAGATTTTCGAGTGTTTCGTGTGTTTCAAGTTTTTCGTTTGTTGTTTCGTGTGTTTCGTTTGGTGTTTTGTTTTTCGTTTGGTGTTTTGTGTTTCGTTTATTTTGTGTGTTTCAAGATTTTCAAGTGTTTCGTGTGTTTTAAGTGTTTTGTGTGTTTCGTTTGTGTTTTCGTGTGTTTCCAGTGTTTCGATTGGTGTTTTGTGTGTTTCGTTTTGTGTTTCGTGTGTTTCGTTTGGTGTGTTGTTTGGTGTTTTGTGTGTTTCGTTTGGTGGTTTGTGTATTTCGTGTGTTTCAAGTGTTTTGAGATTTTCGAGTGTTTCGTGTGTTTCAAGTTTTTCGAGTGTTTCGTTTGTTGTTTCGTGTGTTTTGTTTGTTGTTTCATGTTTCGTTTGGTGTTTCGTTTGGTGTTTTGTGTGTTTTGTGTATTTCATTTGTTTCTAGTGTTTCGTGTGTTTCGAGGGATTTGTGTGTTTCGTGTGTTTCAAATGTTTCGAGTGTTTAATTTGTTGTTTCGTGTGTTTCGTTTGGTGTTTCGAGTGTTTTTTGTGTTTTTTGTGTTTTGTGTGTGTTGTGTCATGGATGCTGCTTATCTGTTGCAGGGTAAAGTGTCTGTCTGCTAACTCGGCGCCGATCAACACTTCACTTGAGCTGTAAGTCATTGTTATTATGCAACAGAACATCTGGGATTTTTTGCAATTACTGGCACAGTCTCATGGGTTTGTGTCTCAAAAGCAACAAATATGTCAAGGCAGCTCCAATGATTTTCTCACTCTTAACAAACATATATATACATATATTTCTGGACCCTGGCTGGAGTCAAAACCCTGAGTTTCTGAATGTCTTCGAAACTAAATTTCCTTTTAATCATCAAACTATTTTGCTGAGCGCATGTGGCAAGGCCTTCTGGGATTGAGAAAGTAGGTTAACTTGCTGGAGGAACGATCTCCATGGCAATATGGTGGTGTTGTCTGAAAATACTGAGAAGAGGATCATGGGATTGAAGCTCTGGTTTTGGTGTGACTCAGTCCTGAGAATCTGATGCATTCTGTGACTCCACAGATCTTCAGTGGGAAACACATTTTAAAGAGATGTTTTAGAGGCCATTCGATTCATTTTTTGGACATTTTTATTTGGTGAAAAAAAAAGAATATTTCATAAGAGTTAGAATAAACAGAGAGAGCTGCAAACACATGTACAGTAACAGTAGACTGGACTCTGAACTGAGGAAAAGGAAGAACTCCAACACCCCTTGTTTTGTTTTGTTTTGTTTTGTTATGGTTGTATTGTCTGGTTTTACCTTTATTTTTACATTTGTACACTATGTCAAATTTTTAAAATTAAATATAAAAAAAAGAAAAAAAAGGAGGAACTTAAGTATACATCTAAACAAATTCATAATGATGTTAACAATGGAAACAAAGGAAGACAGAAAACTAGTGAATTTAAACTAAAAGTCCATGAATACTAAAACTAACCCTAACCCTCGATGCACAGCACACTTCTGCCCGACAGCCACTGTGGAAGACCGTGAGGTCTCTTTCACAAGCGTACAAATGAAACTATGTCCTTCAAGCTAATGAGGACTTGAAATCAACAGCAGCCAATAATACTGACAATACATTAACCAAATCCTAATAAATCATCATTTGACTTCATCTGATGCTTGAATCACGTGTGTGGCCGTTCAAGTGAGAGGTTTACTTTAGCTTCGGCTGACTCCTGTCGTGTGCTGAGATTAGAACAGAGAAACTTGATGAGCTCACAGTCTTTGATCGGGCCACACACACACACACACACACACACACACACACACACACACACACACACACGCACACACACACACACACACACACACGCTTCACAGGCGTTGTGTTCTCAGCTGCCACTGATTCAACATAGAGCTTTACATCAGCACTGACAGATCTTCCTCTCAAAAGTTTACTGAAGAACTTTATTGATTTACTTATTTAGCTTAACTATAGAAAGCAAACTTTTGTTTTTGGTACTTAGACAATTAGTATGGAAGAAAAAACAGTAATGTTACATAAGTCACCTTTTTTTATATAGCGCTTTTTACACTACAGAGTGTTTCAAAGCAGCTTTATAGAGATAACAGGAAAATAATGCAACAAAGATTGTTTCTGCTGTACAGCAGATCTAGAAGAAAATAGTGTCACAGTTCAGTGGTGGTTCAGCTCCATTGTAAAGATCATCAATTATTAAATTAATTAATTTAATCATGAAAGCAGTGATGTCATCCCCGTCCAGCTCAGTTCTGTTCTCATACAGCAGTGTCAGTATACAGTCAGATCAATAATATTGTTGAATATTAAGTACCCCCAACTAATGAAGCCAGAGGCAACAGTGGCTGGAACCCAAACTCAATCAGTGACAGAATGGAGGAATTGTTCCGCATTTGTCATTGAGAGCATGTGTCGTAATTTAGATATATTTTTAAGATGGAAGAATGCGGTTTTACAGATGCTAGAAACGTGGCTTTCAAATGAAAGATTGGTATCAAAGAGCACACACACGCACACACACACACACACACACACACACACACACACACACACACACACACACACACACACAGGTTCATAACTGACGACGAGGACTTGACAGAGCAGCCATCAAGTGTTAGACACTATTCTAGGTTATTACGTGAGGAAGTGTTTTGTCCAATAATTTTAATAGAGTTTAGTAGTAAGAAATTACTAGTCATCTAATTTTTTATATCAGCTATGCATTCCGTTAATTTTGTGATATCTCCTAATGGTAACATGTACAGAGTGAACAGCAGCGGTCCCAGTACTGAGCCTTGTGGTACGCCATACTGAACTTGTGATCGATAAGACATCTCTTCATTTACTGCTACAAACTGAAAACGGTCAGATAAGTATGATTTAAACCATGCTAGTGCAATTCCACTAATGCCAACATAGTTTTCTAGTCTATTTAAAAGAATGTTGTGGTCAATGGTGTCAAATGCAGCACTAAGATCAAGTAACACTAATAGAGATATACAACCACGATCGGATGATAAAAGCAAATCATTTGTGACTCTAACGAGAGCTGTCTCGGTACTATGGTACGGTCTAAATCCAGACTGAAAATCCTTGCAGATATCATTTCTTTCAAGAAAGGAACACAGTTGTGATGATACTGTTTTTTCTAATATCTTTGACAGAAAAGGGTGGATTCGAGATCGGCCTGTAATTGACTAATTCTCTAGGATCAAGTTGCGTTTTTTTTTAATAAGCTTTTAATAATAGCCACCTTTTTGGTAGGTATCCTAATGACAAATATGAATTAATGATATTAAGAAGAGGATCTATGACATCTGATATCATGACAAAATCGTTTAGATGATTTAACTAGTTTAGAAAATTCTTCCTCTCCTATAGCAATGAATGAATCAAATTTTTCCTCAGGGAGACTACGATGCACTCCCTGATGCGATACTGTAATAGACGGTTGCATAGTTATAATTTTGTCCCTGATATTATCAATCTTGCAAGTAAAGAAGGTCATAAAGAAACTTCAGAAGTTGAAGCTTTATTTCTTGTTAATTTAGCCACTGTATCAAATAAATACCTAGGGTTGTGTTTGTTTTCTTCTAAGAGAGATGAAAAATAAACAGATCTAGCAGTTTTTAAGACCTTACTCTATGCAATAGTGCCATCTTTCCACGAAATCCGAAAAAACTAAAAACTGTTTTAGATAGATGTCTGTCATAACCTTATAATCTGTAATCATATCATTAACAATAAGTGCTTTTGAAGAAAGAGATTTAACATCCAGCCACCCGAGCTTTGTTATTTGTTCATCTGTATTATATATTTGTTTTTTTATTGTTGAACATCAATTAAATTTTGACCCTTAAAAGACAAACTTTGGTCCAAATATACATGTATTCACACATCTAATGTTCTTAGAATTTTCTTATGAACAAACATTATTCCAGTAACATTAATAGAACATTCATTCAAAGTTATCTGGTGTTCTCAAAACGTTTGAACAAAAACATTATTTATGCATCGTGGAACACTTTTTTTCTGAAATATTTTTTCGGATGTTCATCTACCGTTTTTCAAATGTTACTCTTGGTTTCAGAACGTTCAGAGAACATTAAAAAATAACGTTTCCATAATGTTTGAAGAATGATACAATGGAATGTTCCCTAAATGTTCTTATAATTAAGTTTTTTTTTACATTTAAAAAACATTTTGAACATTCATAAAATGTTCAGAAATAATGATTTCACTTAATGGGAACATTGGCAAAACGTTCTTAGAACATAATTTTGTCAACTGAGAAGTAATTCCAGTGAAAGTAGTGACCTGCCTTGTTGCCACAGAGACAGATTTGTGTTTGAAGTCAGTTGCTGAATTCTCTAGGCCAATACGTATCAAAGGACTGATTAAACGGACCAAACAGAGATGATAATGGCTGTTAAGGGTTTTTCTGAAAAGGTCACAGCAGCAGACGGAGGAGGTGCAGTGCTGGAGGTCTGTTGATCCACTCCCTGGGAGAGAACACTTTACGCTTACACACTGCTTTTCACATAGTCACCTCACCTGACACACACACACACACACACACACACACACACACAAACTCCGTTAACTGCTAAATAAATCCCAGATTTTCTGAACATTAAAAGGAGAGGTATGCACTTTGTCCTTCTGAGGGGGATTTTCACAGATTTTATGAATTTAACATTTTGCCATATTAAACAGCCTTTTGTAATGTTGCATTAAGTTACTCCACAGAGGAAAGATCCAGCAAGTTCTGATCCATGAACAGATCTGAAAATCATACACTTCTAGTCAAACATGTGTATAAACATGGAAACCTTGACTGTTACTGGTTCCATGAAAGCTCAAATAAAAGGTCAGATAAGATCTAAGCAAAGAAATGCAAATAAATACAATAAAAAAAATACAGTAGAGAGTGTCCAAGAGTCGGATTACTGGCACAGGACTGTGATTTCTCATCTGTGGCAGGTCTGATAAGACAGATCCTCTAAAGGCAGCAGTTTATACTGTGTTCTCTGGGCCAAAACCTGCATTTGATAGAAGAACATTTACTACCGGTCAAAAGACGTTCAGCTGTTTGCAATGAACAAATCAAACATAATTACTGGAAATAGCTCAACACAACAAATGTTTCAATTGGTTTCCCCAAATTCAACTGAAAATGCTACTTTTAATTACTTTTGCAGTTTCATTATTATTCAACCCTGAATAGAATCCCTCACAACAGCACACATTTGCAACAGGTGTTGTCTCACTAATCAAGGGCTTCATTAGCTACACCAGGTGTGCTTGAGCAAGAACACATGAAATATCTGAACTGGCAAGGTTTGTTGAGTGTCACGTTTGACTGCAAGTTAGAAATATGGCAAAAGAATGGTCCAAACATTTAAGAGAAGATATTATCACCCTTCACAAACAAAGAACAGCATACAAAAGGATAGCAAAGGCACTAAATGTCCATAGAGACACAGTTGGAAGCATAATTTGCATGTTCAAAGTTAAATGAACAGTGGTTACAATAACTGGACGGGCAGAAAAGGGAAGATATCAACGACTGCAACCAGATTTCTGAGAAGGCAGGATCAGAAAAACCCTGGAGTGACTGCAGAAGTCCTGAAGCAAGACTTGTTGGCCACAGACACTGAGGTTTCAGCTGCACAGTAAAGCTCGTACTAAACACATGCCAGAACTCCAAGACTACACCACTACTGACCCAAAAGCACAAGAAAAGTGCTAAAAATCATATAAATAAGCCTCAGAAGTTTTGAGATTCTGTTCTGTGGATCAATGACACAAAACTGGAGCTTCTCGTCCCTCTGGATCAGCGGTGTGTCTGAGCAAGAAGAATGAAGCATAAGCTGATGAGAGCTCTGTCTACAGTTCAGCATGTGGAGCTCGTGATGCTCTGCGGATGATCTATATCCTCCGGCACTGGAAACCTGCAGCGTGTGGAAGGAGAGATGGACTCACTGAAGTATCAGGAAAAAAAACATCATGCCATCTGTCAGGGTTGAGTGAAGGGAGTGAGGACTCATGTGCAGGAAACAATAATGGGCTTTATTAATAATAAAAATAAAACAAAATCCCGAAACTAGAACCGAAACCAAATTAGACCAACGTGCCGGGATCCAAACACCAAGTCCCGCATATGTAACAAGGCACACGGACAAGACAAAACAGGAATGTCAGGACTCTGTCACAAAACCAAGAAATAGACTAGCCAGAGGTGACAGGACCCTGACAGCCGTCAGTGAGGGAGCTGAAGCTTGGACCTTCCAACAGGACAACGATTCCAAGCATTTCCTCAAATTCCACCAAGGCTTGGTTGCAGAAGTAGACCTGGAAGATTCTAGAGTTGCATCACAGTCACGTGACTCGAAAAACCCATAGAAAATCTCTGGTGGGACTTGAAGAAGGCCAAGAATATTGCTGAACTGGAGGCCACTGCTCATGAGGAATGGCTCAGATTGCTCAGAAACAGAAGCTGCTGTCTGCTTATACATCTCGTTTCAGCAGCTCATAACAGCAAACAGTTGTTCTACTAAATGTTAAAGATGCTTGCCATGAAGGGGTTGAATCATTTTGAGACTGCAGAAGTCATTAAAAGTAGAATTTTCAGTTAAATAAGGGGAAACCACTTGAAACATTTGTTTTGTTGAGCTATTTCAATTACTTTTGTTTGATTTGTTCATTGCAAACAGCTTAAAGTCTGTACATTTTGTCAATAAACTCAATTTTAGATCTATATATATATCTATATATTTGTGTGTGTGTGTGTGTGTGTGTGTGTGTATCTTGTGTAAGTGTCAGAGCTAACCGAAGGGGAAATGCCAGAACCCACCTGAGTCTGGAGTTTTTAAAGACCTGTGGCAGATTACGGCTCATCGACGTAATGGAATCACATGCATGTCATATAAAGGCATAATGAGTCTGTGTGGAAACATGAGGGAAGAGGGAAAGAGAGGGAAATACCCAACAATGGCAAAACTGAGTCCTGAACAGAGCAACTCACTGTGTATAAACAAACAAACAAACAAACAACTCATTGCATATAGAAAAAAACCTCACTGCATACAGAAAAACAAACAACTCACTGCATACAGACAAACAACTCGTTGCATACATACATACAGACAAACAAACAACTCACTGCATACAGACAAATAAATAACTCACTGCATACAGACAAACAACTCACTGCATACAGACAAACAAACAACTCGTTGCATACAGACAAACAACTCGTTGCATACAGACAAACAAACCACTTACTGCATACAGACAAACAAACAACTCACTGCATACAGACAAACAACTCATTGCATACAGACAAACAAACAACTCACTGCATACAGACAAACAACTTGTTGCATACAGACAAACAAACAACTCACTGCATACAGACAGACAAACAACTCACTGCCTACAGACAAATAAACAACTCACTGCATACAGACAAACAAACAACTCATAGCATACAGACAAACAACTTGTTGCATACAGACAAACAAACAAACAACTCACTGCATACAGACAAATAAACAACTCACTGCATACAGAAAAACAAACAACTCACTGCATACAGACAAACAACTCGTTGCATACAGACAAACAAACAGACAACTCACTGCATACAAACGAACAACTCACTGCATACAAACAAACAACTCACTGCATACAGACAAACAAACAGACAACTCACTGCATACAAACAAACAACTCGTTGCATTCAGACAAATAAACAACTCACTGCATACAGACAAACAACTCACTGCATATAGACAAATAAACAACTCGTTGCATACAGACAAACAAACAACTCACTACATACAGACAAACAAACAAACAGACAACTCACAGCATACAGACAAACAAACAACTCGTTGCATACAGACAAACAACTCACTGCATATTGACAAATAAACAACTCGTTGCATACAGACAAACAAACAACTCACTACATACAGACAAACAAACAGACAACTCACTGCATACAGACAAACAAACGACTCGTTGCATACAGACAAACAACTCACTGCATACAGACAAACAAAGAACTCACTGCATACATACAGACAAACAAATAACTCGCTGCATACAGACAAACAAACAACTCACTGCATACAGACAAACAAACAACTCACTGCATACAGACAAATAAACAACTCACTGCATATAGACAAACAACTCACTGCATACAGACAAACAAACAAACAACTCACTGCATATAGACAAATAAACAACTCGTTGCATACAGACAAACAAACAACTCACTACATACAGACAAACAAACAAACAAACAAACAAACAACTCACTGCATACAGAAAAACAAACAACTCACTGCATACCGAAAAACAAACAACTCACTGCATATAGACAAATAAACAACTCGTTGCATACAGACAAACATTTCACTGCATACAGACAAACAAACAACTCACTGCATACAGACAAACAACTCACTGCATACAGACAAACAAACAACTCGCTGCATACAGACAAACAACTCGCTGCATACATACAGACAAACAAACAACTCACTACATACAGACAAACAAAGAACTCACTGCATACAGACAAACAAACAACTAACTGCATACAGACAAATAAACAACTTACTGCATATAGACAAACAAACAACTCACTACATACATACAGAAAAACAAACAAACAACTCACTGCATACATACAGACAAACAAACAAACAACTCACTGCATACAGACAAATAACTCGCTGCATACATACAGACAAACAACTCACTGCATACAGACAAACAACTCACTACATACAGACAAACAACTCACTGCATACATACAGTCAAACAAACAAACAAACAACTCACTGCATACAGACAAACAACTCACTGCATACATACAGACAAACAAACAAACAACTCACTGCACACAGACAAACAACTCGCTGCATACATACAGTCAAACAAACAACTCACTGCATACCGAAAAACAAACAACTCACTGCATATAGACAAATAAACAACTCGTTGCATACAGACAAACATTTCACTGCATACAGACAAACAAACAACTCACTGCATACAGACAAACAAACAACTCACTGCATACAGACAAACAAACAACTCGCTGCATACAGACAAACAACTTGCTGCATACATACAGACAAACAAACAACTCACTACATACAGACAAACAAAGAACTCACTGCATACAGACAAACAAACAACTAACTGCATACAGACAAATAAATAACTTACTGCATATAGACAAACAAACAACTCACTACATACATACAGACAAACAAACAAACAACTCACTGCATACATACAGACAAACAAACAAACAACTCACTGCATACAGACAAATAACTCGCTGCATACATACAGACAAACAACTCACTGCATACAGACAAACAACTCACTACATACAGACAAACAACTCACTGCATACATACAGTCAAACAAACAAACAAACAACTCACTGCATACAGACAAACAACTCACTGCATACATACAGACAAACAACTCACTGCATACAGACAAACAAACAAACATTTCACTGCATACAGACAAACAAACAACTCGCTGCATACAGACAAACAAACAACTCACTACATACAGACAAACAAAGAACTCACTGCATACAGACAAACAAACAACTCACTGCATACAGACAAACAAACAAACATTTCACTGCATACAGACAAACAAACAACTCACTACATACAGACAAACAAAGAACTCACTGCATACAGACAAACAAACAACTCACTGCAGACAGACAAACTCGCTGCATACAGACAAACAAACAACTCACTGCATACAGACAAACAACTCACTACATACAGACAAACAACTCACTGCATACATACAGACAAACAAACAAACAACTCACTGCACACAGACAAACAACTCGCTGCATACATACAGTCAAACAAACATATCACTACATACAGACAAACAAAGAACTCACTGCATACATACAAACAACTCGCTGCATACATACAGACAAACAAACAACTCACTGTATACAAACAACTCACTGCATACATACAAACAAACAACTCACTGCATACAGACAAACAACTCGCTGCATACAGACAAACAAACAACTCACTGCATACAGACAAACAACTCACTACATACAGGCAAACAACTCACTGCATAAATACAGACAAACAAACAAACAACTCACTGCACACAGACAAACAACTTGCTGCATACATACAGTCAAACAAACAAACAACTCACTGCATACAGACAAACAACTCACTGCATACAGACAAACAAACAACTCACTGCATACAGACAAACAAACAACTCGTTTCATACAGACAAACAACTCACTGTATACAGACAAACAAACAACTCACTGTATACAGACAAACAAACAACTCACTGCATACAGACAAACAACTCGCTGCATACATACAGACAAAGAACTCACTGCATACAGACAAAGAACTCACTGCATACAGACAAATAAACAACTCACTGCACATAGACAAACAAACAACTCACTGCATAAAAGACAAACAAACAAACAAACAAACAACTCGCTGCATATAGACAAATAAACAACTTGTTGCATACAGACAAACAAACAACTGTCTGCATACAGACAAACAAACAACTCACTGCATACATACAGAGAAACAACTCACTGCATACAGACAAACAAACAACTCACTGCATACAGACAAACAAACAACTCGCTGCATACAGACAAACAAACAACTCGCTGCATACAGACAAACAAACAACTCGCTGCATACAGACAAACAAACAACTCGCTGCATACAGACAAACAAACAAACAAACAACTCACTGCATACAGACAAACAACTCACTGCATACAGACAAACAGACAAACAATTCACTGCATACAGACAAACAAACAAACAAACAACTCGCTGCATATAGACAAACAAAACAAACAAACAAACAACTCACTGCATACATACAAACAACTCACTGCATACATACAGACAAACAACTCACTGCATACAGACAAACAAACAAACAAACATTTCACTGCATACAGACAAACAACTCGCTGCATACAGACAAACAAACAACTCGCTGCATACAGACAAACAAACAAATAACTGCATACAGACAAACAACTCGCTGCATACGTACAGACAAACAAACAACTCACTACATACAGACAAACAAAGAACTCACTGCATACAGACAAACAAACAACTCACTGCATACAGACAAACAACTCGCTGCATACAGACAAACAAACAACTCACTGCATACAGACAAACAACTCACTACAGACATACAGACAAACAACTCACTGCATACAGACAAACAAACATTTTACTGCATACAGACAAACAACTCTCTGCATACAGACAAACAAACAAACATTTCACTGCATACAGACAAACAACTAACTGCATACAGACAAACAAACATTTCACTGCATACAGACAAACAACTCACTTCATACAGACAAGCAAACAAACATTTCACTGCATACATACAGACAAACAACTCACTGCATACAGACAAACAAACAAACAAACAACTCACTGCATACAAACAAACAACTCGCTGCATACAGACAAACAACTCACTGCATACAGACAAACAAACAAATAACTCGCTGCATATAGACAAACAAAACAAACAACTCACTGCATACAGACAAACAAACAAACAAACAACTCAAAACATAATAGACAAACAACTCACTGCATACAGACAAACAAACAGCTTCGTTCAGTTAATGTTCAATAATGTTCTGAAAACTTTAGGACAAAAACCTTATACATCAGCATATATGTTTTTTCTGAAATGTTTTAGTTAGACGTTCGTCTAACATTTTCAGAACGTTCATCATTCAGAAAGTAACATTCTCATAATCTTAGCATAAACAAAAAAAGAGTGCATTCAGAAATAATATTTCCATAACGTAATGGGAATGTTAGTAAAACGGTCTTAGAACAAATTGTTGTCAGCTGGGAACATTTAACTGGAATATTCAGAACTTCAAAGTTCAATTAAAAAATGAAAGGTTACACTTTATTTTAAGGTGATGTAGTTAAATTATACTTACTCAAATAAGTACTGAGGAATATTAATGACATGTACTTACTATACAGTTACAGTGAGCGTTGGTTTAGGATTAGTAAGTATGCTTCATTTACTGTTATTACTATAGTAAGTACATGTAGAAATGTGTAACTACGTCAACTTAAAATAAAATGTTACCAAAATTAAATATAGAAACTTTTCATTAACAATCTGTTTATGCATACACAATTTGTGAGTTTTGACTATAGGGTAGAAAGTTATAACTGTTCAACGAGCAGAATTACAATAACAATATTCTACAGTAAAAGTAATATTCAAGGCATTCTGCATATGATTATACAAACCGGGAACGCTTCCCATAATTCCTGATGTACTTTGTACATCATAAGAAGGATGGCGTCTACGCTAATATTAGTCTCTGTTTATCCCGAGGTTTACCGCGAACCGCCGGATCCAGGCCATATCCAGATCTGAGGAAGGACCATCACATGGACACGATGACAACGCATCCCTGATGAGCCAGCCCCATCAACACTGTGAAGGCCCATGGACACCTCAACACACTCATCTCCTCACCGGCCGGATGACCCAACCCAACCAGATGAACTGGATAAATATCATGAAAGTTCTGATCACATCTGACTCCTGACGTTATGCTGCCTAACTCATAATCATACACTGTTCGTTTGTTGGCCAAAGGAGGACTGGCCCCCTGACTGAGCCTGGGTTCTCCCAAGGTTTTTTTCTCCATTCTGTCACCTGATGGAGTTTTGGTTCCTTGCCACTGTTGCCTTTTTCGCCTCTCTTCGCCTTTGTTGCCATTGGCTTTTGGCTTGCTTAGTTGGGGACATTTAACATTTAATTTTGAATTTAACAATACTATTACAACATTGTTTTTCTGTTATCTCTGTAAAGCTGCTTTGAAACAATTTGAATTGTAAAAAGCGCTATATAAATAAAGGTGACTTGACTTGACTTGACAAACACATATTGGGAACACTTCCCATAATCCATCTAAACAAAGCAAGACTTGTTTGTGATCACGCCCTGTTTTATTTCCCTCTAAATCTTTTCATTATCTAAATGCTTTATATTTCCAACCTTTTGAAATTGTTTTGATGTGTTTCATGCAATACTTTGTCATTTTTCCATGGATTTAATGGGATTATTAAGAACTGTGTACAGTTAATGAATTGCATTCCCATCTTCACATCATACTTTCATTGCAAATATGAAATAATCGATGCATGACTTCAGTAATTGTATGTGAAGCTCTTTACATCAGCGTGTTGAAGAGCTGCTGTTCATGAAGAAGCAGGATCAGATGAAGAACGCCAGGAGAAACACAATGAAGCCATTACTTCAGCTCGCCGACGCAGACATTGGGAAACATTCTGGCGTTCAGGTTGAAAACGCAATGTGTGACTGTGTTGTGGATCCTGAGTCCCTCGCCTTCGGTGTCAGAGAGTTTGAAAACCTGGTTTTCAAAACGAGAACATGCAGCTCAGACTCTCTCTCTCTGTCTCTCTCTCTCTCTCTCTCTCTGTCTCTCTCTCTCTCTTTCTCTCTCTCTCTCTGTCTGTCTCTCTCTATCTGTCTCTCTCTCTCTCTCTGTCTCTCTCTCTCTGTCTGTCTCTCTCTATCTGTTTCTCTCTCTCTCTCTCTCTGTCTGTCTCTCTCTGTCTCTCTCTCTCTCTCTCTCTCTGTCTGTCTCTCTCTCAAATTCAAATTCAAATTCAAATTCAAAGGGGCTTTATTGGCATGATAGTTTTTGAAACAATGTTGCCAAAGCATATACAAAATATACAAATAAAATATATATATTATATATATATATATAAACACATCTCTGTCTGTCTGTCTGTCTGTCTCTCTCTCTCTCTCTGTAATATGAAGTCCCTGTGGTGATGATCAGCTGCACACACTCAGTCTGACGGTTCAGGGAAATGCTTATAAACATGATTTATTGAGTGTATTAACCTGACATCTCCATCCAGACCAGCGTCACGGTAACAGGAAGAGGACATGAGTGCTCCTTCACTGAGCACAGGTGTTCATCTCACACACACACACACACACACACACACACACACACACACACACACACACACACACACACACACACATCGCAGCTGCTGCTGTATGTGTAAATGGAAACCCATTCTCTCCTAGAAACCTTCATTGTTCATGGTTGTGGTTTACTATTGGCTGATCTCCTGTGAGTGACAGGTTATAGCCCCGCCCACATCATCAGAGAAGAGATGCTGCAAGAGGAACTTATTCTGATTCAATCACACAACTAATAACAGTTGCAAATGGAAACTATTAAGGGCTTAAACTTTCTCAGATGGAAACACTGGAACATGTCTAGACCGTCAGATAGCAACAATTCACTCGCATCAATATTCCTCAATTAAATGAATCTGTCTCATATTGTGTGCCATGTAAACACAATACAACTTTCAAAGCATGCAAAGGCCTCGCGGGCAAATACAAGTTTCCACCCGGGCTTCAGCGCTGAACCACACGATCTCAGAGAAAACACTTTATTAGTGATGACAGATTTACTTCAGCTCATGTGACGCTCGATACTGAGAGCTCTCAGAACTACGAGAAAACTCCAATACACTTATTCTGTGATGAACCATTCGCACGTGCATCGGGACCAGTGGACATGTTGGCTGGAAGCCTTGGGAAACACAAATAACACTGGACAATTTTAAAATATGAAATTTCATATTATAATAATATTACTTCTTCAATAGACTGGAAAGATTCTGTCTGAGGTCTAACATTTAAGTCAATGTTACTATATATTTCACCATTGCAACTTTTTCTCTTGTAATTGTGACTGTATGTCTCTAAATGTGACTATTTTGTAAATGAAACTTTTTAATATTGCAATATATCTTTATACTTTGTAATAGCAATTTTGTTTCTTGTAATTGCTACAGTGTGACTTTATACCTCGAGACAGAAACATTTTATCTCCAAACGATCTCAAAATGTTACTTTATTTCTTATTCTTAACTTTATCTCACAATGAGCTTTTATATTTGTAAGTCTTTAGGCAGAGACAGGCTTCCATAGTTCCAGTCCTGAATTATTCAGAGAGTTATTGTCTCAGAACAAACCCTCGTCTCCGTTCTGTGATGAAAGTCTTCAGTTCTCTGTGTTGTTAAGGAGCTTCTGCAACTGCGCCGGCGGAGAGACGAATGCTGTGTGTAATTTAACGGTAACGAGTCACAACTGGGAGTATAAACTCACAAATCACGCAGCGCTTCAGAGCGGAGGAAATGAAAGCAAGTTGTTTGTTCCTGTTAGTTCCGTTGCGTTAGAAGATGGAGGCCATTAAGATGAAAGCATTCCAGGATCTGATGAATGTGATGATATAATACTGGAACATTCGCTCACATTTGAGACACAGGACGAGCCTTAAAGTCTATAAAAGCTCCTTATTTTCAGGCACTCACAGGGTTAAAGTGCAGAATACCATACCGAGGCTGTGTGCGGGTGTCCTGCGGATGTGTGCGGGTGTCCTGTGGCTGTGTGCGGGTGTCCTGTGGCTGTGTGCGGATGTCCTGTAGGTGTGTGGGTGTTCTGTGGCTGTGTGCGGATGTCCTGTAGGTGTGCGGGTGTCCTGTGGCTGTGTGCGGGTGTCCTGTGGCTGTGTGCGGATGTCCTGTAGGTGTGTGGGTGTCCTGCGGGTGTGTGTGGGTGTCCTGCGGGTGTGTGCGGGTGTCCTGCGGGTGTGTGCGGGTGTCCTGCGGGTGTGTGCGGGTGTCCTGTGGGTGTGTGTGGGTGTCCTGTTGCTGTGTGCGGGTGTCCTGTGGGTGTGTGGTTGTCCTGCGGATGTGTGTGGGTGTCCTGTAGGTGTGTGGGTGTTCTGTGGCTGTGTGCGGATGTCCTGTAGGTGTGCGGGTGTCCTGTGGCTGTGTGCGGGTGTCCTGTGGCTGTGTGCGGGTGTCCTGTGGCTGTGTGCGGATGTCCTGTAGGTGTGTGGGTGTCCTGCGGGTGTGTGTGGGTGTCCTGCGGGTGTGTGCGGGTGTCCTGCGGCTGTGTGTGGGTGTCCTGCGGGTGTGTGCGGGTGTCCTGTGGGTGTGTGTGGGTGTCCTGTTGCTGTGTGCGGGTGTCCTGTGGGTGTGTGGTTGTCCTGCGGATGTGTGTGGGTGTCCTGCGGCTGTGTGCGGGTGTCCTGCGGCTGTGTGTGGGTGTCCTGCGGGTGTGTGCGGGTGTCCTGCGGCTGTGTGTGGGTGTCCTGTTGCTGTGTGCGGGTGTCCTGCGGGTGTGTGCGGGTGTCCTGTGGGTGTGTGCGGGTGTCCTGCGGATGTGTGTGGGTGTCCTGCGGCTGTGTGCGGGTGTCCTGCGGCTGTGTGCGGGTGTCCTGCGGGTGTGTGCGGGTGTCCTGTGGGTGTGTGCGGGTGTCCTGCGGATGTGTGCGGGTGTCCTGTGGCTGTGTGCGGGTGTCCTGTGGGTGTGTGGGTGTCCTGCGGGTGTGTGTGGGTGTCCTGCGGCTGTGTGCGGGTGTCCTGCGGCTGTGTGTGGGTGTCCTGCGGCTGTGTGCGGGTGTCCTGCGGCTGTGTGCGGGTGTCCTGAGGGTGTGTGCGGGTGTCCTGCGGATGTGTGCGGGTGTCCTGTTGCTGTGTGCGGGTGTCCTGTGGGTGTGTGGTTGTCCTGCGGATGTGTGTGGGTGTCCTGTAGGTGTGTGGGTGTTCTGTGGCTGTGTGCGGATGTCCTGTAGGTGTGCGGGTGTCCTGTGGCTGTGTGCGGGTGTCCTGTGGCTGTGTGCGGGTGTCCTGTGGCTGTGTGCGGATGTCCTGTAGGTGTGTGGGTGTCCTGCGGGTGTGTGTGGGTGTCCTGCGGGTGTGTGCGGGTGTCCTGCGGCTGTGTGTGGGTGTCCTGCGGGTGTGTGCGGGTGTCCTGTGGGTGTGTGTGGGTGTCCTGTTGCTGTGTGCGGGTGTCCTGTGGGTGTGTGGTTGTCCTGCGGATGTGTGTGGGTGTCCTGCGGCTGTGTGCGGGTGTCCTGCGGCTGTGTGTGGGTGTCCTGCGGGTGTGTGCGGGTGTCCTGCGGCTGTGTGTGGGTGTCCTGTTGCTGTGTGCGGGTGTCCTGCGGGTGTGTGCGGGTGTCCTGTGGGTGTGTGCGGGTGTCCTGCGGATGTGTGTGGGTGTCCTGCGGCTGTGTGCGGGTGTCCTGCGGCTGTGTGCGGGTGTCCTGCGGGTGTGTGCGGGTGTCCTGTGGGTGTGTGCGGGTGTCCTGCGGATGTGTGCGGGTGTCCTGTGGCTGTGTGCGGGTGTCCTGTGGGTGTGTGGGTGTCCTGCGGGTGTGTGTGGGTGTCCTGCGGCTGTGTGCGGGTGTCCTGCGGCTGTGTGTGGGTGTCCTGCGGCTGTGTGCGGGTGTCCTGCGGCTGTGTGCGGGTGTCCTGAGGGTGTGTGCGGGTGTCCTGCGGATGTGTGCGGGTGTCCTGTGGCTGTGTGCGGGTGTCCTGTGGGTGTGTGGGTGTCCTGCGGGTGTGTGGGGGTGTCCTGCGGCTGTGTGCGGGTGTCCTGCGGCTGTGTGCGGGTGTCCTGTGGCTGTGTGCGGGTGTCCTGGAGGTGTGTGTGGGTGTCCTGCGGCTGTGTGCGGGTGTCCTGTGGGTGTGTGCGGGTGTCCTGCGGCTGTGTGCGGGTGTCCTGCGGGTGTGTGCGGGTGTCCTGCGGCTGTGTGCGGGTGTCCTGCAGGTGTCCTGCGGCACTGTGCGGGTGTCCTGGAGGTGTGTGCGGGAGTCCTGCGGCACTGTGCGCGGGTGTCCTGCGGCTGTGTGTGGGTGTCCTGCGGCTGTGTGCGGGTGTCCTGCGGCTGTGTGCGGGTATCCTGCGGCACTGTGCGGGTGTCCTGGAGGTGTGTGCGGGAGTCCTGCGGCACTGTGTGCGGGTGTCCTGGAGGTGTGTGTGGGTGTCCTGCGGCTGTGTGCGGGAGTCCTGCGGCTGTGTGCGGGAGTCCTGCGGGTGTGTGGGGGTGTCCTGCGGCTGTGTGCGGGAGTCCTGCGGCTGTGTGCGGGTGTCCTGCGGCTGTCTGCGGGTGTCCTGGAGGTGTGTGCGGGTGTCCTGCGGCTGTCTGCGGGTGTCCTGCGGCTGTGTGCGGGTGCCCTGGAGGTGTGTGCGGGAGTCCTGTGGGTGTCAGAGTGACAGAAGCTTCTACATCTGAAGCTCACTGCAGATCTGCTGGCATTCTGCAGACCAGGGCTGCGTTCCAGTCCAAAATTGTCATGACCTTCACTCGCTAACTTCCCCTCCGTCTCGTTTACTCGGATGTTCGTCATTGCTTACGTTGCACGAGGGCCACTACTGGCGGAAACCGCAATGAGCTGAATTGGAACATCCTAAGCCCTTGATTACTTGGAATCAGCTTGTGGAGTTGATTTATTATTTACTTTTTTTCCCTTTAAGAATGTGTTTAATGCAGCATCCAAATGTATATAGGTGTGTTTTGTTACGACCCTGCGTTCCGCTTGCTCGCCTGCTGGTGGCGGTATTGCGTGGAGAGAGCGTGGGAGATTGCACACACCTGCTTCATCGTTATCTTTGATTGTGGAGAGGATAAAAGCTTGGATTCAACATCCCCTCTTCACTTCGTCCAGTGGATTGACAGCCCTGGCGGAGTCATTCAGGCCTTTCTGTTCTACAACCCATACCAACCTTCTTTACTCCCCGACCGGATTATGTTTACCCTTGTTGATTTGGAATCCCTAGACTTTGTTATATTTATTTTATTGTAATTATTGAGGACCAATAAAATCTTGCAAGTCATTTCTGATGTACTTGGTTGCTTTATGTACGACCGAAACGAGCTGGCCGTAACATAAATTGGAGTCTCGTCCGCGATCCTACTGGGGTTGGAAGCGTGGGTAAGTATGGGTTGTATGTGTATATGTTTTTTGTGAATGGTTACCTTTTATAAATAGGAACTCTGGTTAGTTAGAGTGTTGCCAGCTGGGTTGTGTATACAATCCTTCCGACGGGGCACTGTTTGTTGTTTTGTTTTGTTATTTTGCCTTTCTTGTTTTTGGAGATTATCCTGGGTGGAGATTCACTCTCTGTAGGGGGTACGCTTCCGGACTTTCAGTTTGACTGATAGTTGCGGAGTTTAGCGTTTAATGTCGCCTCGAGCCCGGTACATCTCTGAAGACTAGGTAGGATTTAGTTAGTGTTTTTCTGAGTTAGGAGCTGGAGTTCTCTTATATTATAAATGGTAAATCCATTCTACAAAAAATGAAAAGGTAAATCGTTGAGTTTGCGTGTATAGTGCAGTTTATTTTGCGCTTACTTCTGATGGACACGCAAAGAAATCCTCAACCACTGAAGACATTTCGTTCATCTGTTTTATGCACAATAACACAAACGAAACCACTAGCTAACACTCGTGAGACGGCGTTCACTCAAAATACAATTCCCATAAGCCACTGCTTCAAAAAGGAACTACATCACCGTATTACGCAACCTCATTCACAATTTTCAAAGACTTCCCACAAGTCAAAACACAGTGTAAGCGCAAAATAAACTGCACTATACACGCACTATATTTTACTATCTTACCTGAAAATACTCTATAAGTCCAATAGTAAAATAGTCCACTAAAACATACACAACTATCGGCCTTTATACAATGTTACAGTAATATTAATGCTTAAGTCTTGAGAGAGAGAGAGTTCGTTTTCACTATAAAACCAACAGAGACCCAAAACGGCAGTTTCAATGTGTGTATGAAGAGAGAGCGAGTCCGCGGAGTGATACCAGAGGCATGAAAGTAGCGCCGGTTTGAGTTTCGCGGACGAAAACCGGTCCATTATCCATTACCAATAGAATAGAGATGTAAGAAGCTAAGATTACACAGAAAACACGATAAACAACCAGCTTCTTTAGGTCAAATTTCGGATTGATACACACAGCGCTGCCGTGGACGACCTCGACAGGAAATATCTGTCCGCTAGAGGTCACCACTGACCAATCAGAATCGAGATTTCCATAAAAACTATAGGGATCTTCGCCGTGACGTCACGACGCGGTTACATGCGCTCTGGTTGGCAAAAAGAAAAGTAATGTCTTGCTGCGCAGCGCAAACACAGAAGACAAATGGTTGTATCGTGCTGTGTGATCGGCTGTGTTAACAGGTTCGATAAGAGTAACCTTCTACCGCGTACCTAAACAGCCTGAATCAAGAAGATAGCTGTGGATTTATGCAATTAGGCGTCTAGAATAGGGTACACATTTAAACCCAGATATCACCATAAGTACTGAGTTGATTACATCAAGACAAACAAAAAATGTATTACAAGTTTTTTTGAAATTGTTTGTTATTAACATTTGTTGTTAACAGTTATTAACATTATTAACATTTGTTGTTAACATAGACAAACGGTGCATAATATTAAGTATGTACTAATTTGCATACCCAAACAGATCTAAACATTGGGTATAGCCAGGTGAAAATGTCTTGTTGAATCTTGTTGACACCTTACAGTAAAATACCTAATGTTAAGGTCTGAACGGAACCCATTCAGGCTACCCATGAACATTAATACATGGAGGCTGGAAGAAGTACTTTAGAAACCAAAGCAGCCTTTATTAATTTGTATTGCAGAGATGGGGTTTGGGGCTGAAACAAGACAAAAGGGTAAAATAAAAAGTGGCTGGATCAAAAAATCAAATTACGTACACAATGCACGACTAGAGAATTTCATCTTCATTCTCTTCACAGGCCATCTGCATTGAGTTTGGTTCTTGCCAACCAGTTCGCGGCCACGCCCATATCGTGACGTCACATTTGACTCCGGCGAACATCCCTATAGTGAATTTAAGTTGCGGTATTATTCCGATAAATGCGTCTATCAACCATACAGTGAATATGGTTTACTGCCAATACAAATGTTTCATTGCTGTTTCATTGTCTAACACCATTTATTGAACAGAAAACAGATTTATTGCACCAGTCCCACTGCCTCAGGATAGTCTGCTTTATCAGTAATATCTGACTCATTCCCACAGGGAGTGCACGCTGGATCCCACAGATCTGAGCTCTGCATGAGTCACCCTAACTGGAGGAGGAAAGGGTCTTCCAGCACCTGCAGACACTGGAGGGACTGTCTGAGGAAAGGATTCTGAGCACTTTAATCAAGTCAGAGAAAGTCTGACGATATCAGCAAAATGCTCAGCTGATGAACGGCACCAAATAATTTCTGCTGCTAATGTCAGACAGCATGAAATGATGCACAATTAAATCAAGATTTCTTGGGCATTATAGATGACATGAGACACTTTGGATTTGTTCTTCTAAATCTCAAAATGATTGCTTGTTATATGAGTAACTTTGGGGGATTCAGGGAACGAATGCATCACAAAACCAAAGGAGCAGCATAGGCTGTAATATGAAGATCTGTCGCCCTCGTGTGGACATGCAGTGTAATGCAGACACACAATATAATGCATCAAACATGACCTATGACTCTTGGTCCACCTTATTTTAACCTAAGAGCGAATTATTTTTAATTGAATGTGCAAAGCTTCAGTGTCCGCAGTTTACACTTAATCAACTGAACATAGCCAGTCGTTATGCTGCAAACTGGTATTCATCATATTTTCATTTATCATAATTATTAACAGTTTCGTTTGCTCTCAAAACTAGTGCCAGTTTAACGGGGAACACGAACAAGAAAATGCAAAAGATTTGAAAGCGAATGCAAAGCATTACAATAAAAAAATAATCCATCCTGTCAAATAAGGTGGATAAAGAGACTAGATTATTAAAATACAACTGGATGAGACAACAATTATTTTTATCTTCTGGTTTGCAGTGTTATTAGATCTAAACACTGGACAGGAAAATTAAATTGGGCAAATTCTTCATGTTCACAAAACACTGCAAACAAAAAACAGATGTGGATTCCCTTTTATTCTTAAAATTTTATGTACAAGTGCAACTGATTTATTTTTTTATTAATGTACATTCAATATAGAAAGTTTATGTACGCATATTACATTTAACATTTCACAATTGCACTAGTCATTCACATACATTTGTAATCAAGAGTCAGTACAATTTGTTCTTTGTCCTTTTAGAAGCTGATTTTCAGTTGGTCTTTATCATAGGTATAAATATTCGAGTGCTTTCTGGGGAAGGAGGGAAGAGAGACGGGGAACAGGACAGACTGCAGACAGTGCGCTTCTCACATCATAATCAGTTTCACAGGATCCTTCTCAACTGCAAGGCTGCGTGTAATCAAACAGAAAAAGCGTAGGATATGTTGGGATGAGGACAGACTTCAGCTGAGACACGGGCTGAATGCGAGACGCGGGAAGACGAAGACGACACTGTATCAGATCCATTCATCGGCTCACTCAAAATGAAGAAAACAAACAAATGCATAAAAATATCTCAATACAAAAGTAAACTATTCTGCTCTCCATGGAAAGAAAAGATTTACGAGACGCAACTGAATATAAAATGAAAGAGGAAGAAGTGTTGATGTATTAAAATGAAGGAATCACTAAAGACCATGAGTGCTGTGAGGGAGGAGACGACCCGCCGTCCGTTCCCTCCCTCTCTCTGTCTGTCCATCAGTGAATCAGTGAATCAGCTGTCCTCGAGGATCAGGAGGATCAGTGCTGCTCCAGACAGATGTCCGTCTCGTCTCCGGCTTCGTCTGATGCTGTCAGTCTAACTCAGCCCAGGTCTCCGATGTCGTTGTCTACGGGCGGTGGGACGCTGGGGATGACCGTAGAGCCGGTGCCTGCAGTCAGATAGCCTGCCACTCCTGGACCTGAACATCAACATCATCATCAATCATCAACACTGTCATCATCAACACCATCAACACTGTCATCGTCAACACCGTCATCAACACCATCAACACTGTCATCGTCAACACCGTCGTCAACACCGTCATCAACACTGTCATCATCAACACCATCAACACTGTCATCGTCAACACCGTCATCAACACCGTCATCAACACCATCAACACTGTCATCGTCAACACCGTCGTCAACACCGTCATCAACACTGTCATCGTCAACACCGTCGTCAACACCGTCATCAACACCATCATCAATCATCAACTGTCTTTAACACCATCATCAACACAGTCATCATCAGGGCCACACGGAATCTGCGTGTGCAGATTTCCGCAGATTGTAGTGCCCGTCATTGACAAGTACGACCTGCGCGTGTATGATATATTTTGTACTTTTTGCAACTGCTATACCGGTGCATAGCTAAAAATAACAGATCTGTCTATTCACTGCCGATCATAATATCAAATTGCTTGACTGTTTAGCGAGTCTCTGTAAATGAGTGCCACAGGTTCATATACTACACATCACATACCGTACTCAAGTACACGTTCATCTTCAGCACTCAGATACACTCAGAAACCCGTCAAAATAAAAGTTCGGTTTAACGTGAAGAAATTATCACAGAAATATATTACTATTGTACACCACCACATTGTCAACACCATCATCAACACTGTCGTCATCGTCAACACCATCATCAACACTGTCATCATCGTCATCAACACCATCATCATTAACACCGTCATCAACATCAACACTGTCTTTAACACCATCATCATTGTCAACACCGTCATCATCATCAACACCATGAATAGTCAACACCGTCATTGTGAACAGTCATCAACACGTCCTCATCGTGAACAGTCATCAACACCGTCATCATCGTGAACAGTCATCAACACCATCATCACGTCATCATCGTGAACAGTCAACACGTCATCATCGTGAACAGTCATCAACACCGTCATCATCGTGAACAGTCATCAACACCGTCATCAACATCAACAACACCGTCATCATCATCATGAACACCGTCATCATCGTGAACAGTCATCAACACCGTCATCAACATCAACAACACCGTCATCATCATCATGAACACAGTCATCATCAACACTGTCAAAGTCAACACCGTTGTCATCATGCATAGTCATTAACATCGTCATCATCATCAACACTGTCATCAACTGTCGTCGTCATCATCAACACTGTCATCATCATCATCGTCAACACCATCGTCATCGTCAGTCACAACGTTGTCATCGTCAACACCATCAGTCACACGTCGTCATAGTCAACACCGTCGTCATTGTCAACACCGTCAGTCACACCGTTGTCATCGTCAACACCGTCAGTAACACCGTTGTCATCGTCAACACCATCAGTCACACATCGTCATAGTCAACACCGTCATCATTGTCAACACCGTCAGTCACACCGTTGTCATCGTCAACACCATCAGTCACACGTCGTCATTGTCAACACCGTCAGTCACACCGGTGTCATCGTCAACACCATCGGTCACACATCGTCAGTCAACACCGTCGTCATCGTCAACACCATCAGTCACACGTCGTCATAATCAACACCGTCATCATTGTCAACACCATTGTCATCGGCAACACCGTCATCAACATTGCCATCAACACCATCATTGTTGTCAATGCTGTTGCAACACCGTCATTAACACCGTCATCATCGTCAACACTGTCGTTGTCACCACCGTCAGTCACACAATCATAACCAACATCGCCATCAACACCAACATCGTTAACACCCTAGCTCGAACCGAGACGGTCTGAGACGCTGAAAACACTGCGGAGCTACTCGTGGAGATGAACACAGTCGTCATCGTCAACACCATCATCAACATCAACACCGGTGAGCTTCACTCTGAAACATGCATTTCTTATAATAATCAGAGCCATTGAGATTTAAAACATCACATTAAGCCATATCCAGATTTCAGTTTCATTCCAATTAATCATGCAGCCCTAGTAAAAATGTTAGGTTTTGTAACGTAACAGACATGGATGAAATGTTTTGTACTGATCACTCGATCGACACAACGAAACACCATCAGTTCTGCATGTGAGCAGTGCCGCTGCTAGCCATTTTGGTGCCCTAAGCATAATTCCTTTATGATGCCCCCCCCCCCCCCATCATTTATTTTTATTTTCATTTTCATTTATGTTTCATACCCCAATGAGGGTATGATTTATAAAAAAAATATAAAAAGTAACACTTTAGTTTAGGGTCTAATGCTCACTAACTAGTTTCATTACCATGCAATGGCATGGTTTTATCATCACTGTGGTCCCGAATTTGAGGTAGGTTAGTCAGGGGGGTTCAGGGTTTCCCCGGGAAAATTTTGGATTTCTCTGAACTAGAGATGTGCATTTTAAGATGTTGTGAAGGCAAAAAATAAATAAATCGATAACAACAGCTTTAAAACCATGTCAGTGGGCAGCTGATTATTTTTCTCTCCTCATCAGCATCACACTCTTTTTCACTTTGTTTTTATCTTGCCCTGTCTCTTCCCCTCCTAAAGTTGGCTTTTTTAATTTACTAAAGGCTACAATTTGTATTTTATTCTCAATATGTACACATTCATTATTAATCCTGTGCCTAACATGATGAAAACGGCTTTGTTCATGTTTCTTGTCCCCTCACAATGACAGTAGCCTAAACTATTACAGTAGGCTACATGTTACATAGGCCTATTTTCAGTTCAAAATGGCGAAATTAGACAAAACTATATTAGTTTGCCTAATTATTTTTTGTCATTCGTTTAACATTTATGACCTAAAAAAAACTGTCAAATATGAAACGTTAAGTTTAGCTACTTACATCTTATCTCGCACTTGACCGTACACTGAAGCGTCGAGTTGCACTGTTAAAATTCGCGCTCAGCGTCTGTGAACATAAAGCCCGCCTACTTTGATTTGATTGGTCATCTCAAATATTCTGACATTGACGAGCAGTGACAGACCAATGAGGCTCAGATGAACACACACACACCCTGTCCTCTCTGTTTCTGACGTGCTCTAGCTCTGCTCGGCGCTGCGGATTGAAGATGAAGAACGCGCTGAATCTGATTATAACAAGAAGTTTGATGATTGATTTTTCATTAGGCTATTTTTGGTGCCCCCTCAGCACTTGGTGCCCTACGCACAGCGCGTGATGCGCGTGGTGGGAGCGGCGGCACTGCATGTGAGGGTGCATATGCAGATGGAAACGCAGTGGAAAGACAGATGAAGTCATCAGAAAGAGTGTACCTGCTTTAAAGTGAAAGAGAGGAGGGTGGGAGACTAAAGGCCAGTGCGCAGCGGACTACTGGCGGCCAGGAGAGAAGGAGTGGACACACCTGAAGAGTCCCAGAGATAATACAGCAGAGAGAGATAGAAAGAGAGAGAGGGGGAGAGAGGGAGAGAGAGGGAGAGAGAGAGAGGTAGAGAGGGAGAGAGAGAGGGAGAGAGAGAGAGTGAGAGGGAGAGAGGGAGAGAGAGGTAGAGAGGGAGATAGAGAGAGAGAAATAGAGGTAGAGAGGCAGAGAGAGTGGTAGAGAGGGAGAGAGAGAGGGAGAGGAAGCAAGCAGATGTTAGAACCAGCATACGCAAAGGAACGACAGAGCAGTTCAGATCAATACTGATACAAAGACACTCGTTACAAGTCAAAACGAGTTAAATACCACTCCAAAACAAGCACAGAAACAGTGTACAGTAATGCAATGAAGACCGAAGTCTGTGGAGCAACTGTAAAACAACAGATTTAACCTTCTGGCAGACACTTTTAAAAGCACAGACATTACATGTTTACACGGGACAGAAGCTCGTTCACGTCTACATGTCTCGCCCACACAATTCCACTGTAAACACGGGCTTCTCAGAGACTGAATGTGCGCTGGACTCACCCGTCAGATAACCTGCAGTCTGGGAGTCGGAGATGAAGAGGTCGTGTTTCTGGTCTTTGAAGGCACTCCACACAGTGGAACGAGACAGGATTTCATTGACCTGTAGCAGAAGCACAGCATGAGTTGTTCTGACTGTGGCTCAGTGTAAAGACCTCCTGAAGGATGATGATGATGATTATACCTGCTCTCCGAACTGCAGGCTGCGGGTCATAGACTTCAGCGCTTTGACGATCTGAGCTTTGGTTGCTGAAGGGTTTTCAAGAGTCTCCAACCCGATGCCCTCCAACAGCTTGAGAAGATACGGCACCAGCTCCACTCTAAGAGCCTGAACACACACACACATTAATGACAATAATAACCCTAAATATGCGCCGTGCTATTAAATTAAAGATAAAATATGAGAGAGCAATAGAATGAATAGGGTTGGGAATCAAAAATCGTTTCCAATTCTGGAATCGAATACTTAAGGTCAACAATTGGTCACTTGTTATAAAAATACAATTTTGATTCCTCTGTGAGTACTTCAATATGACTAAACCATTCTAGCAAGAGACGACTCTGTTTTCGGTGCTACAGGCGTGTATGACAGTATATTGGATCCGTGCAGCTCTTAAAGTGACAGCAGCCTAATATTCCTGCTGAAATCCCTTTAATAACACTAATCAAAAAACAAAAGACAGAGAAAATTCACTCGTTCTATTCTAATAACTTTTGTAACTATATTTGTAATGTATACTTTATTTATAAAGTAGTGTTATTATTTTAAGTCCGCTATGGAGGCTGCAGAAAGGGCCTCCAGATGGCTGTGGCTTAGGAGGAGCGATCTGTGGGCCAGTGCTGATCAACCCTGGCTGGGTCCCCTAGGTGAGGGTGTATGATGTTGAAAGACCCAAAACACCCAATGACCTTAGGAACATCACTGAAGATGTGTCCCAGCGAATCCTCGGATGCATCTTTGACGTATTGATCAGGGTGACAACCGAGAACAGATTGGTGACTACCCGGAAAGACAGCCACCGGGGCAGGAAGGGGTAGCAGCCCAACCTGCATCTTCCCGAGAGGAGAAACCCCACAAAGCTACAGATTTATCTACAGAGTCATACCCCCAGGGGAGCCCGAAAGGGGGGGGAGGATGAGCACCCCAATAGGATACCGCGAGAATCATTACCACCACAGCAAAAGGGGATGCAGTGAGTGACAACACCCTGAGTGACCCTGACAGGGAGCGAGAGCTAGGGCCCCTCGGAGCCCTGTTGGATGTACCATCTCTCACGGTGGACTTCAACATCAGAGAGCCCACATTGAGGGAAGTGCAGGAGGTGGTTTCAGCAGCCAGAGTCAGCTCTGCTCCAGGACCCAGTGGTGTACCCTACAAGGTGTATAAGCGTTGCCCTGAGCTCCTCAAGATCCTATGGAAGCTATTGCAAGCAGTGTGGCGTAGGGGCACAGTAGCAGACGGGTGGAGGCACAGGGAGGGGGTCTGGATACCAAAGGAGGAAAATTCAACCAAACTGGAGCAGTTCAGATCCATCTCACTTCTCAGCGTGGAGGGAAAGATCTTCTTCAGTGTTCTAGCCCAACGGATGACAGACTTCCTCCTCAACAATGGTTACATCGACACTGTGCAAAAAGGTCAAATTTCAGGAGTGCCGGGTTGCCTAGAACACACTGGGGTTGTCACGCAGCTGATCAGAGAGGCTTGTGAAGAAAAGGGAGACATAGTGGTGCTTTGGCTTGATCTTGCCAACGCATATGGTTCCAAAACCTTGGATCACCACCACGCACCTAATAAGGTAAAGGACATCATCCTGAACTACTACAGTCACTTTGGGGAACTTAACATCAGAATGGCACCTGCTTTAAAAAGGGGATCATAACTGGGTGCACCATCTCAGTTATTCTCTGTGCCCTTGGCATGAATTTTAGTAGTGTATTTGACTGTAGCATCAGGGAGCTCCAGTTTAACAGCCTCAACAAGGAGTTTAAGGTCTCTCGCACCCGAGGCACTACTCTATCGGGACTCTGAGGACCCGAGGGTGGCATCAGTAGGCATCACGGTGCGGACAGGTAGGAAGTGGAGAGCACAGGAAGGCTAAGAGATAGCATAGTCCCGGCTGAGACACAGGGCTTTGGTTGGCAGCAGGGAACATGGACGAGGTGGGAGGGTGCACTGGGAAAAGAAGATCTCTTGGACCGAGATCTGGCAGGCAGATCCACAGCAGATCCAGTTATTGGTCTGAGCAGTCTATGATATCGTTCCTAGCCCGGAAAATCTCCACATCTGGGGTAGGAATGACTCACCAGCATGTCCTCTGTGCCTTGGGAGGGGTTCCCGTGAGCACATCTTAGCAGCTGCCCAACAGAACAGGGGGAGGACCAGCTACAATTCAATGATTCAGCTACAATTAAATGTTTTGCAATAAGACTGAATCTGAATATTGTTTTGTTTTTTTTACCTTATTGGAATCGAAATTAGGAATCGATAAGAATCGATACGCAGAATCGAAATTTACGCAGTTAAATTTCAAACGATACCAAACATTAAGAATGAACAGAAAGTAACAGAAACTTTTTCAATACATTTTAACAGGCTTAATTAAGCATAAAATAACTGAAGGAAATTGCTAAAGAAATCAACAAATATGATCATATTATTTTGGTTTCTCTTCCTAATATATTTAAAAATTACAAATGCAGTGAAAATACAGGTATCGACCTCTTTCTGGAAAAAGTGGTATCGGTGCATCCCTAATTATTATTACTAGGGCTGTCTGTTAAACGCATTATTAACGGCGTTAACGCAAACCCATTTTAACGGTGTACATTTTTTTATCAGAGTAGTAGCCTGGGTTAACGTTACGTTTTGAGTGGATGACGAGCACGAGACGCTGAAATGGATGCCAATGAGATTCTGAATGAAAAGTTTACTTTTAAAAACTTGCCAAATGGTTCCATTGACAAGACCAAAGTGATCTGTGTTTTGTCGTTGTGAACTGAGCCATCATCGCAGCACGTCCAGTCTGAAACACCACTTGATGGCCAAGCACACACACACACACACACACACACACACACAGCTGATGCGCATTCTCCACCCTCTCGTCAATATCAGTACCTCGTCAGTGTTTCTTTCACTTTTTTATTGATGGACGGTGTTACATTGTGTGAAAGATTATTTGCTCCAAGTGAGAATGTTAGTGTGAAATTTAACACAGTATATGCCAATGTTGTTTTCAATAAAAAAAATTTAAAAAAGCACAAAGCAAGCCGATCCACTTTTCCATGTTGATAAGAGCATTAAAATGCGGAAAAAAAAATAATGGGACAAAAATAATTCAAGAGATATTTAGAATAGAAAAAATTTATGATTAATTGCGATTAATCGCGAGTTAACTATGACATTAATGCGATTAAATATTTTAATCGTTTGACAGGACTAATTATTACTATTAATATTATATATGGATATATATAATGTGTTTTCAGTTCCTGAGCCGTCCTGTAGCTGTGATGAAGAGTGTGAGGCTGCTCTGGTCACCTGAGCCACAAGCCTGTTCTGTGTTAGTGTGTGTCTGTGTCTGCGTGTGTGTGTGTATGAGGGTCACCTGAGCCACAAGCTCATTCTGCTCTCGCTGGAACATGCGGTTCAGAGCCTCACAGGCCAGTCCTGCCATATCAGCCCTGAGCTTCATCCCCGTCATCAGCGGCCCGATGGCCTCCAGAGCCGCCATGGAGCGCACACACAACTGCAGCAACACAAAAACACACTTATTATCTGCACACACAGCTGTAGTAACACACACAGCTGCAGCAACACACACATCACTTATTATTAAACACTTTAGTCACACACAGCTGCAGCAGCATCACACACCACATTACTCAGCACTTATTACTTATTTAAAATAATTTGATATAAAAGTAGTATATTAGTATACTTAGTAGTATATTATTAGAACTATGGAGGCTTGTTTCCGCCATAGACATAAACTTGCAATTGTAAGAATTTAGAATTGTGAGATAAAGTCATAAACCTTTATTTATGTATTGCGTGGCAGAAACAAACTTCCGTTTCTGACAATCACAGTAAGTGTGTGTGTGTGAGTGAGTGAGTGAGTGAGTGAGTGAGTGAGTGAGTGAGTGAGAGAGTGAGAGAGTGAGCATGTGTGTACAGCACCTCGTTGTCTGACAGCACGTGTATGAGTCTGATGGCACTCTTTGGCACAGCGTTGTTCTTGTGTGCGAGCGCCGTCAGCACCCGCGGGAGATGCCCGAGAGGAGGAACCTGATCCGCCAGCTGAGTGTGTGTGCTGAAGAGACACACTGCTGCGGTGGTGACCGTCTCCAGCGCCTCGCCCTGAGGAGAACACACACCCATCAGGAGAACACACCCATACACACACCCGTCAGGAGCACACAGCAGCACACACCCGTCAGGAGCACACAGCCGTACACACACCCGTCAGGAGAACACACCCGAACATATACCCGTCAGGAGAACACACCCGTACACACACCCGTCAGGAGAACACACCCGTACACACACCTGTCAGGAGCACACAGCAGCACACACCCGTCAGGAGCACACACCCGTACACACCCATCAGGAGAACACACCCGAACATATACCCGTCAGGAGAACACACCCGTACACACACCCGTCAGGAGCACACAGCAGCACACACCCGTCAGGAGCACACACCCGTCAGGAGAACACACCCGAACATATACCCGTCAGGAGAACACACCCGTACACACACCCGTCAGGAGAACACACCCGTCAGGAGAACACAGCAGCACACACACCCATCAGGAGAACACAGCAGCACACACACCCGTCAGGAGAACACACCCGTACACACACCCATCAGGAGAACACACCCGAACATATACCCGTCAGGAGAACACAGCAGCACACACACCCGTCAGGAAGAACACACCCGTACACACACCAATCAGGAGAACACAGCAGCACACACATCCGTCAGGAGCACACACCCGTACACACACCCGTCAGGAGAACACACCCGTACACACACCCATCAGGAGAACACAGAAGCAGACACACCCGTCAGGTGAACACACCCGTACACACACCCATCAGGAGAACACAGCAGCACACACACCCGTCAGGAGAACACACCCGTACACACACCCATCACGAGAACACAGAAGCAGACACACCCGTCAGGTGAACACACCCGTACACACACCCATCAGGAGAACAGAGCAGCACACACACCCGTCAGGAAGAACACACCCGTACACACACCAATCAGGAGAACACAGCAGCACACACACCCATCAGGAGCACACACCCGTACACACACCCGTCAGGAGAACACACCCATACACACACCCGTCAGGAGAACACAGCAGCACACACACCCGTCAGGAGAACACACCCGTACACACACCCATCAGGAGAAGACAGCAGCACACACACCCGTCAGGAGCACACACCCGTACACACACCCGTCAGGAGAACACACTTGTGCACACACCCGTCAGGAGAACACACCCGTGCACACACCCGTCAGGAGAACACACCCGTGCACACACCCGTCAGGAGAACACAGCAGTGCACACACCCATCAGGAGCACACACCCGTGCACACACCCGTCAGGAGAACACACCCGTGCACACACCCGTCAGGAGAACACACCCGTGCACACACCCGTCAGGAGAACACACCCGTACACACACCCGTCAGGAGAACACACCCGTGCACACACCCGTCAGGAGAACACACCCGTGCACACACCCGTCAGGAGAACACACCCGTACACACACCCGTCAGGAGAACACACCCGTGCACACACCCGTCAGGAGAACACACCCGTGCACACACCCGTACACACACCCGTCAGGAGAACACACCCGTCAGGAGAACACACCCGAACATATACCCGTCAGGAGAACACACCCGTGCACACACCCGTCAGGAGAACACACCCGTGCACACACCCGTCAGGAGAACACACCCGTGCACACACCCATCAGGAGCACACACCCGTGCACACACCCGTCAGGAGAACACAGCAGCACACACACACCCGTCAGGAGAACACACCCGTGCACACACCCGTCAGGAGAACACACCCGTGCACACACCCGTCAGGAGCACACACCCGTACACACACCCGTCAGGAGAACACACCCGTGTACACACCCATCAGGAGAACACACCCGTCAGGAGAACACACCCGAACATATACCCGTCAGGAGAACACACCCGTACACACACCCGTCAGGAGAACACACCCGTCAGGAGAACACACCCGTCAGGAGAACACACCCGTCAGGAGAACACACCCGAACATATACCCGTCAGGAGAACACACCCGTGCACACACCCGTCAGGAGAACACACCCGTGCACACACCCATCAGGAGAACACAGCAGCACACACACCCGTCAGGAGAACACACCCGTACACACACCCGTCAGGAGAACACACTCGTGCACACACCCGTCAGGAGAACACACCCGTGCACACACCCGTCAGGAGAACACACCCGTGCACACACCCGTCAGGAGAACACACCCGTCAGGAGAACACACCTGAACATATACCCGTCAGGAGAACACACCCGTGCACACACCCGTCAGGAGAACACACCCGTGCACACACCCATCAGGAGAACACAGCAGCACACACACCCGTCAGGAGAACACACCCGTACACACACCCGTCAGGAGAACACACTCGTGCACACACCCGTCAGGAGAACACACCCGTGCACACACCCGTCAGGAGAACACACCCGTGCACACACCCGTCAGGAGCACACACCCGTACACACACCCGTCAGGAGAACACACCCGTCAGGAGAACACACCCGAACATATACCCGTCAGGAGAAAACACCCGTACACACACCCGTCTCTGTAGTCACACTCACACTGGGGTTGTTCTTCTCCAGCAGGGCCGTCAGAGTGTCCATCAACGACACCAGGAACTCTCTGGGCTTCCGCAGAACCCATCCGGGCTGAGCGATGAAGATGCGCAGAAACACTCCTCCGACCTCCAGCTCTCCCTGTCCCGCTCCGTACCCCACAGAGAACTCCTCTGGTAGCTGAGACACACAAAAATTAAATGATCAAAAACAGTGATAATTCCCGACTGTAAAACTAAATTCAGACAAAAAAAAAAACTCCTCACCTTCCAGTTGACATCAGGATTGTCTTTCTGCTGCTTAAAATGCCTGAAGAAAGGAAGAAGAGTAAATGAGCAGGAGTGAACAGGGAACAAGGATAGTGTGATGTAGGATAACTCACTCCAGAAGGAGGAGTGATCAGGGAATGAGGATAGCGTGATGTAGGATAACTCACTGCAGCGGGAGGAGTGATCAGGGAATGAGGATAGCGTGATGTAGGATAACTCACTCCAGTAGGAGGAGTGATCAGGGAATGAGGATAGCGTGATGTAGGATAACTCACTCCAGCAGGAGGAGTGATCAGGGAATGAGGATAGTGTGATGTAGGATAACTCACTCCAGTAGGAGGAGTGATCAGGGAATGAGGAAAGTGTGATGTAGGATAACTCACTCCAGTAGGAGTGATCAGGGAATGAGGATAGTGTGATGTAGGATAACTCACTCCAGCGGGAGGAGTGATCAGGGAATGAGGATAGTGTGATGTAGGATAACTCACTCCAGTAGGAGGAGTGATCAGGGAATGAGGAAAGTGTGATGTAGGATAACTCACTCCAGTAGGAGTGATCAGGGAATGAGGATAGTGTGATGTAGGATAACTCACTCCAGCGGGAGGAGTGATCAGGGAATGAGGATAGTGTGATGTAGGATAACTCACTCCAGTAGGAGGAGTGATCAGGGAATGAGGAAAGTGTGATGTAGGATAACTCACTCCAGTAGGAGTGATCAGGGAATGAGGATAGTGTGATGTAGGATAACTCACTCCAGTAGGAGGAGTGATCAGGGAATGAGGATAGTGTGATGTAGGATAACTCACTCCAGTAGGAGGAGTGATCAGGGAATGAGTATAGTGTGATGTAGGATAACTCACTCCAGTAGGAGGAGTGATCAGGGAATGAGGATAGCGTGATGTAGGATAACTCACTCCAGTAGGAGGAGTGATCAGGGAATGAGGATAGCGTGATGTAGGATAACTCACTCCAGCAGGAGGAGTGATCAGGGAATGAGGATAGCGTGATGTAGGATAACTCACTGCAGCGGGAGGAGTGATCAGGGAATGAGGATAGTGTGATGTAGGATAACTCACTCCAGTAGGAGGAGTGATCAGGGAATGAGGATAGTGTGATGTAGGATAACTCACTCCAGTAGGAGGAGTGATCAGGGAATGAGGATAGTGTGATGTAGGATAACTCACTGCAGTAGGAGGAGTGATCAGGGAATGAGGATAGTGTGATGTAGGATAACTCACTGCAGCGGGAGGAGTGATCAGGGAATGAGGATAGTGTGATGTAGGATAACTCACTCCAGCGGGAGGAGTGATCAGGGAATGAGGATAGTGTGATGTAGGATAACTCACTCCAGCGGGAGGAGTGATCAGGGAATGAGGATAGTGTGATGTAGGATAACTCACTCCAGCGGGAGGAGTGATCAGGGAATGAGGATAGTGTGATGTAGGATAACTCACTGCAGCGGGAGGAGTGATCAGGGAATGAGGATAGTGTGATGTAGGATAACTCACTCCAGAAGGAGGAGTGATCAGGGAATGAGGATAGTGTGATGTAGGATAACTCACTCCAGTAGGAGGAGTGATCAGGGAATGAGGATAGTGTGATGTAGGATAACTCACTCCAGTAGGAGGAGTGATCAGGGAATGAGGATAGCGTGATGTAGGATAACTCACTCCAGTAGGAGGAGTGATCAGGGAATGAGGATAGTGTGATGTAGGATAACTCACTCCAGTAGGAGGAGTGATCAGGGAATGAGGATAGCGTGATGTAGGATAACTCACTCCAGCGGGAGGAGTGATCAGGGAATGAGGATAGTGTGATGTAGGATAACTCACTCCAGTAGGAGGAGTGATCAGGGAATGAGGATAGTGTGATGTAGGATAACTCACTGCAGAAGGAGGAGTGATCAGGGAATGAGGATAGTGTGATGTAGGATAACTCACTGCAGAAGGAGGAGTGATCAGGGAATGAGGATAGTGTGATGTAGGATAACTCACTCCAGTAGGAGGAGTGATCAGGGAATGAGGATAGTGTGATGTAGGATAACTCACTCCAGTAGGAGGAGTGATCAGGGAATGAGGATAGTGTGATGTAGGATAACTCACTCCAGTAGGAGGAGTGATCAGGGAATGAGGATAGTGTGATGTAGGATAACTCACTCCAGTAGGAGGAGTGATCAGGGAATGAGGATAGCGTGATGTAGGATAACTCACTCCAGTAGGAGGAGTGATCAGGGAATGAGGATAGCGTGATGTAGGATAACTCACTGCAGAAGGAGGAGTGATCAGGGAATGAGGATAGTGTGATGTAGGATAACTCACTCCAGTAGGAGGAGTGATCAGGGAATGAGGATAGCGTGATGTAGGATAACTCACTGCAGAAGGAGGAGTGATCAGGGAATGAGGATAGTGTGATGTAGGATAACTCACTCCAGCATCATCTCTCTGACGGTGGTGGAGACTGTCTCTCTCGAGCTGTCGTTCCAGATCAGCTCCGGGTTCTCGTGCGTTCCCTCGAATATGTGCACAGCCGCCTCGGGATTGTCCCGCATGGCGTCCATGAACACGGCTGGCAAGAAGCGCACCAAGGTCAGACGCACCTGTGGGAAACACTCGACACTCAGCGCAGGCAGGGAGTTATAGGTAATAAACACATCTGTGATCAGGAACACAGGAGAAGGAAGCAGTGCTGCTCCTACGCTTAAATCTCCACACACAGCCACAGTCTCACACACGCACAGTCTCACCTTGGGTCCCACCAGCTTGTCTGAGGTCATCTTGGAGAAGAGCTCTGCGGTCTGTGTGCGCACCTGAGGGTGGGTGGAGTTACAGAACAGATCTAACAGGTAGATCAGCGCACCTAAGAGGAGAGAGGTCAGAGGTCACTCACAGCTGCAGTGACTAAACCATCTAAGGGATTCACAGAGGATATCTGCTATTGGGGTATTACTACAGGAAATTATGTCACGCTGACCTTTGTTCATGGCCTCTGTAATGATCTTAGTGTTGGAGGTCAGAGCGTAAAGCGTCTCAAGCACCAGCTGTCGGCCTGCAGAGAGAAGAAACACATCAATCACTCGGACAGGAGCACAAGTCAGGGCTTTCATGAATAAATACATTTTAATATTTCATATTTGAAATTCAAGTCGAGCCCATGTCGAGTCCATGTCGAGTTTATGTCAAGTTTATGTCCAGACTACCGTAATTCCTCAAATAAAAACCGGTATTCAAATAAACGCCAGGCCTCTGATAGTGGCCGGGTGCGTGGTCAACGCGGACAAATAAAGGCCGGTCTCAAATTAAGGCCGGGGGAAAATTAGTGTGGAATCTCCTAAATGCCTTTCATTGAAGAGATGTTACACCTGGACACTTCATGCGTTTTCTGTGATCAGATAGCTATCCGATCGCTCAAACCACTTCTTCAGGAGGAGATCTGAGACGCGTTCCAGATGAAACTGGGCAAGTGTAAATGAATCTGGTTGTTGAAAGCACATATACATTTTACTCCTCCAAAAAACGCTAAAAAATAAACGTGTGAGAGCGTGTTATATATGTTATGTTATAGCAAGATGTGACGACGATACTGCAACACGCATCACGGCAGCTGAGCAACGTGCAAACTATTGCAAATCAAAGTGAAAGTAAATCGCAGACAACACAATCCTCATCATTAAAAGTAAAGAAATGATCTTACCAGGGCTGTTGCATCTCTCTTATTGCGGTCTTTGATTTTGAAATTAGCTGATGAATCAAATGCAGCTCTGTTGCTTTCGGTGACATGAACTCCATTAAATCTCCATATAGCGCGAAAATTTAAGATTTATATCCGTTTTGCGAAAACACATTTGTGACCAGGTTTAAATGGAATTGGTTTGATAAATCAGATAGCTTTCCGATCGGAGAAAACGCATGAAGTGGCCAGGTGTAAACAGCCCCTAATTCAAGTTCATCGTAATGTACAGCCAATAGATGGCACTGCAGTAGTTACAACGGACGTAACACACGTATCATTTAGTGCTGCTATAGTGTAACGGACTTTTCAACAACTTTATTGAAAACTAACTTGTCTTGAGGAGAATGGAACCCTGTCTCTAATAAAAGCCTGCTTCAAATAAAAGCCGGTTACCATCTGCAGTTCAGATAAATAAAGGCCCCGGCTTTTATTTGAGGAATTACGGTATATCAAGTCTTTGAATGTTTCAGAAGTCTTACTGGAGGGTAAGCAGTGCAGCAGCACAAGCAGATTGGGAAGAACCAGTGATTCTGCGATGTTAATGACACAGTCCTGGTTTGATGTGACAGTGTTCACCACCTACAGTTAAAACACAAGCGGATGAGAACAGAGACAGTGGCTAATCACAGCGGTGTGAGAGACGTGTGTTGCAGGACATGCGCACCTCCAGAGCGAGCTGTTGGACCTTCCCGGCGCCGTGAACCCTCAGCAGAGAGAAGAGCAGCTTAAAGTGTCCGATGCACTCGGTCTCAGAGCCTGCAAAGCCACACACACACACACACACACACAGCACAGGTTAAACACACTGATCCTACAGGAACTGTCACAGAGATCCTCCTCGCTCGAGTACCTGTGTTGTTCCTGATGACGTTACGGAGCGCCTCGAGAGCCATCTCGGCCCAGCGCAGTCTCTGAACGTGATGCTGCGACTCCACTTTACTGGCCTGGGTCATGGCCAGGAGTGTGTGCAGGTACTGCGCCTGAGAGCCCACGTAATCCAGCAGACTCGACGCCAGCGCCTTCGGATACTGCCGGGAGAGAGAGTACAGCGCTCAACAGACACACACGGCTTTAAATACAGACTTTGGAAATTAATACTTCCATTCATCAAGGATGCATTAAATTGTGACAGTAAAGAAAAGACTATGTAAAATAAATGATGTGTTAGTGAGCAGAAGAGACTCAGGAACACTAACACTCTCTCACCTCCAGGGGAAACGCAGGCTGCTCATTATAAACCCGGATGAAGATCTCTCCCACGATCAGCTCCTTCCCGTGTTCACTGAACAAGAACTCTGATCCGAAGCTCTTATCACACTCGCCCTACACAGACACACACACACACAGAGATAGAGAGGAGAAACTGAGCGCTGTGTGAGATGAGGAGTGTGTGAGAAGTGTGAGGAGGAGTGTGAGGAGGAGTGTGTGAGGAGTGTGTGAGAGTGAGTGTTAGAGTGAGACTGAGAGGATTGAGAGGAGTGTGAGAGTGAGTGTGTGAGGAGTGTGAGAGTGAGATGAGTGTGAGATGAGTATGAGTGAGTGTGAGGAGTGTGTGAGAGGAGTGTGTGAGAGGAGTGTGTGAGGAGGAGTGTGTGAGAGGAGTGTGTGAGAGGAGTGTGTGAGGAGGAGTGTGAGAAGAGTGTGTGAGGAGGAGTGTGAGAGGAGTGTGTGAGGAGGAGTGTGAGAATAGTGTGTGAGGAGTGTGAGAGGAGTGTGTGAGGAGTGTGTGAGGAGTGTGAGGAGGAGTGTGTGAGGAGGAGTGTGAGAATAGTGTGTGAGGAGTGTGAGAGGAGTGTGTGAGGAGTGTGAGGAGGAGTGTGTGAGGAGGAGTGTGAGAATAGTGTGTGAGGAGTGTGAGAGGAGTGTGTGAGGAGTGTGTGAGGAGTGTGTGAGGAGTGTGTGAGGAGTGTGTGAGGAGTGTGAGAGGAGTGTGAGAGGAGTGTGAGAGGAGTGTGAGGAGGAGTGTGTGAGGAGGAGTGTGAGAGGCGTGTGAGGAGGAGTGTGTGAGGAGGAGTGTGTGAGGAGGAGTGTGTGAGGAGGAGTGTGAGAGTGAGTGTGTGAGGAGGAGTGTGAGAGGAGTGTGAGAGTGAGTGTGTGAGGAGGAGTGTGAGAGTGAGTGTGTGAGGAGTGTGAGAGGAGTTTGAGAGTGAGTGTGTGAGGAGGAGTGTGAGAGGAGGAGTGTGAGTGAGTGTGTGAGGAGGAGTGTGAGAGTGAGTGTGTGAGGAGTGTGAGAGGAGGAGTTTGAGAGTGAGTGTGTGAGGAGGAGTGTGAGAGGAGTGTGAGAGGAGTGTGAGAGGAGTGTGAGAGTGAGTGTGTGAGGAGGAGTGTGAGAGGAGTGTGAGAGGAGTGTGAGAGGAGTGTGAGAGGAGTGTGAGAGGAGTGTGAGAGTGAGTGTGAGAGTGAGTGTGAGAGGAGTGTGAGAGGAGTTTGAGAGGAGTGTGTGAGGAGGAGTGTGAGAGTGAGTGTGAGAGGAGTGTGAGAGGAGTGTGAGAGGAGTGTGAGAGGAGTGTGAGAGTGAGTGTGAGAGGAGTGTGAGAGGAGTGTGAGAGGAGTGTGAGAGTGAGTGTGAGAGGAGTGTGAGAGTGAGTGTGAGAGGAGTGTGAGAGGAGTGTGAGAGGAGTGTGAGAGTGAGTGTGAGAGGAGTGTGAGAGTGAGTGTGAGAGGAGTGTGAGAGGAGTGTGAGAGGAGTGTGAGAGTGAGTGTGAGAGGAGTGTAAGAGGAGTGTGTGAGGAGGAGTGTGAGAGGAGTGTGAGGAGTGTGAGAGGAGTGTGAGAGTGAGTGTGAGAGTGTGTGTGAGAGGAGTGAGGAGTGTGAGAGGAGTGAGAGGAGTGTGAGAGGAGTGTGTGAGGATTGAGAGGACTGTGAGAGGAGGAGTGTGTGAGTGTGAGTGTGTGAGCTGTGAGGAGGAGTGTGTGAGGAGTGAGAGAGGAGTGTGTGAGGAGGAGTGAGAGAGGAGTGTGTGAGGATTGAGAGGAGTGTGATAGGAGGAGTGTGTGAGTGTGAGAGGATTGAGAGGAGCGTGAGGAGTGTGTGAGTGAGTGTGTGAGGAGTCTGTGTGTGTGTGTGTGTCTCACTCTCTTGATGTTGCTCTCCTGCTGCTCCTCCAGGAACTCCATCAGCTCGGCTCGCGTCCCGTTGTTCCAGATCAGATACGGGTTCTCTGAGTTGCTATTCAACAACTTCAGAACCTGATTGAGAAAACACCCAAACCACAAATTAACAAACAGGCACATTTTGAATGTTTATTTTATAAAACAGACACTTCCAAACCTAAAATATGATGAGCCATGTTTGAAGCCACCCTTCAGTCGTACAGTACTGTGTGTTTGGTTTCAGTGTTAATTTCATTGACGAAAACTTGTGTCATTATTTTGTTAACAAAATCGTTCAAAAACAAAATATGAAAATCTATTGACATTTTCGTCAATTAATAAAAAGTTGACAAAAATTTAAGGCAGGGGCGATTTGGGCTGAGATCCAGTCAGAATGATGACAAGCGGGACATGAGCTGGCATGCGCTTGATGCATGTCTCATAAAACGTTCAACAACCAAATGTCTGGGAGAAAGAGAACAGCAGACATGGATAGATCTGAATAAGAGCGACGACGCAAAAGAGAGCTGTATTCGGTACGGTTTTCTGTGCGCACACACACATCTGAAGCCTGCAGTCGTGCACAGACAGCTATACGGCGTGCGAGTCCTGAATCGAGCTCTCTTTCGCGTCTGAATGGACAAATACACACATCATTATATCTAAATGTCCGCTTTTTGGAGAGTATTCACATAAACACAGTCAAGTCAAACACAAAGACCTTATATCTTTACAGAACTGAACTTTAGGAGAAGTGGTTTTATTTAATTAGAAGATTTTCTTTGTCACAGCAGTTAAATCTGTGTCTGTATTGCATGTTCAAACTTTAAAATAATTCAGGGAAATAGATGCTTTCTCTGAGAGTATATAATGGGTTTGGACATTAAAGCATTATAATATAACTAGTGGTGGGCCGTTATCGGCGTCAACGTGCTGCGTTAACGTGAGACTCTTATCGGGCGATAAAAAAAATATCGCCGTTAATCTATTCTCAAAGTTGGGTTGGGAGCTGGGTCTATACTACGCAAGCTGTGATGACTTTCACCTTGATATTTTAGCGTCAAACTACTATGTAGTACATTTAGGCTACATTTAGATGTAAACGAGCTGCTTTGCTTTGCGTTGCTTGAAAAGCTTGCACGCCACCGTCATTCATCAGGGTTTCTGCACACTTTTTTAATTCAAATTTAAGGCTTTTAAGACTCGAAGAAATGGTTAATTTAACTGTTATATAAATTTAATATCACATTTGCTATTGTGGACGGGAAAACGGCCCTCTTGCTGATGTGATATTGTATGATAACATGTCTATAACTGCAAACGTCACGCAGTGAAAGCACGAGACACAAAAGCGATGTCACCTCACAGTGCCTCGTACATCGTTAAAACAATGATTACAATAGCATAATAGACAATATACATCGCACACCACCACGCACATAAAGAATTAATTTAACTTTTCAATGCGGACAGGACTCGACGCGCTGCGCCTCGTGTTGCTTTAAGCGCATCATTCTGCGCTCGGGATGCGCATAAGCGCTGTATTGGAGCCTTTCATATCATAATACTTTTTTGCGCAATGAAATATTATTAATAGCCTTTCTGTTTTTTTTTTTTCATGAATGTATTTTACAACAACACAAAGAGCAATGTAGCCTAACGTTTTATCAGATTTATTAGTACACTTATTGTCTCTTAATTATTCTCCACTAAATAATGTTTTTTTCACTTAATGTTCAGATTTTATCAAATTATTGTTTTATTTAATTATCCACTAATGTAGATAGAGTATAATATATTTTTTTGATTTGTTGTTTTTCTTTGTAACGTCTGTAGTAAGTAGATTGTGTTCACACAAAAGAGTGATTATCAGTTCAACACACAGAGTTATAGAAATTCTACTATATATTATATATAAAAAAATAATAATGGTGGTCTAATGCGGCACCTGGAAACCTGTTCTCAAAGACTTACTTTTAGTAATTTTTTAGGTAGCACACATATTCTGAATGCCTTCGGCAGAATTCAAATGAGCCATTTTAATCTAGATGAATCTACCTCTAAATATAACTAAACCCATTAGATTTTAGCCGACTAAATCTACAGTAGATTTAGTTCACCTTAATGTATTTTGTCGACTAAAACTAGAGTAACACTAAAACAATTCAGATGTCTAAAATATGACAAAAACTAAATGGCATTTTAGACAAAATACTATGACTAAAACTAAATCAAAATTTGCTGTCAAAATGAACAGTGTCTTCATATAAAGTGCTCCTCACCTCGGCCGGGGAGCTGCCGCCCAGTTTGCGAGAGATGTATGGCGTGAGCATGGCGGCCAGGCTCTTGCGGATGGCAGGGTTCTCCGGCGGGTGAGCGGCTCCGTTGGGTTCTCCGACAGGCCCGTCCTCTGGCTCTCGAGCAGAGCTGTACCCCGCCAGACGGCCCAGGGCCAGCAGGCTCAGCTTGGCCAGCCGGTTCGACACCTCCTGCTGGTTGCTCTCCTGGCTGGCCTGGACGCCGCTCTCCTCCAGCGTGAAGTCGTAGCAGAACAGGTTCGCTAGCAGGTGCCAGAGGACGCCGGCCTGGTACAGGTGCGTCTGCAGGAAGAAGTCCACGGCGAACGAGCTCACACACTGAACCGCCACCGACGCCAGACGGGGCAGACCCTGAGACAGAGAGCAGACGCGTTTATCATATACACTATTAGGTAACACTTTATTTTACGGTGTCCGTGATACAGAGTAATTACTTGATTACTTAGTAGTGGACGTTGTAATAACATGTAACAAAATGTAATTACCATGTATCTAAGTTATGGAACAGCCTGCAGTTTACAGATTGTAACTATGCACATGTAATAGGCAGCTACTGTTACACACGTCACAAGCCGAGTAGGTTACATACTGTACTTGTTACACACTTGGTACAGTGTAATATTATATAAGAAATTACTTAGTACTACACAATGTAACAACAAGTACTTAGGCTACTAAGGTCGGGAAAAGCCTGCAGTTACACATGGTAATTGTGTACGTTCTGTAGCATTACACGTATGTTACATAAAATAAAGTGCATCAAGATTGTTCTCAAGTGCACTTCATGTGTATCTACATACCTTAATTATCCCACTAGTTCACAGCTTAAATACACGCAGTAGCTTCTAAATTACATTAAAATTACATAATATTACAGAGGGATAAGCTACGTAAAATAAAGTGTATCAAGAATGTACTTAAGTGTACTTCATGTGTATCTATAAACCTTATCCGACTCTGCTTGTTACATATGTGTAACAGTAGCTGCCTATTACATGTGCATAATTACAATCTGTAAGTACAGGCTGTTCCATGACTTAGTTACATGTTAATTAGATGTTATTAAAATGTCTACAAGTCAAGTCAAGTCAAATATATTTATATAATGCTTTTCACAATACAGATTGTATCAAAGCAGCTTCACAGTATCAATCAAAACAACAATGTTTGTTTATTACTGGAAAAAGACATCCACGTTTGGTAGGGCTGATCAATGGTATTAATGATTGGTTATTTAATTTGAATATCCCCAACTGAGCAAGCCAAAGGCAACAGTGGCAAGGAACCGAAAAACTCCATCAGGTGACCCAATGGTGTCCTAAAACTCCATCAGGTGACCCAATGGTGTCCTAAAACTCCATCAGGTGACCCAATGGTGTCCTAAAACTCCATCAAGTGACCCAATGGTGTCCTAAAACTCCATCAAGTGACCCAATGGTGTCCTAAAACTCCATCAAGTGACCCAATGGTGTCCTAAAACTCCATCAAGTGACCCAATGGTGTCCTAAAACTCCATCAGGTGACCCAATGGTGTCCTAAAACTCCATCAGGTGACCCAATGGTGTCCTAAAACTCCATCAAGTGACCCAATGGTGTCCTAAAACTCCATCAGGTGACCCAATGGTGTCCTAAAACTCCATCAAGTGACCCAATGGTGTCCTAAAACTCCATCAAGTAACCCAATGGTGTCCTAAAACTCCATCAGGTGACCCAATGGTGTCCTAAAACTCCATCAGGTGACCCAATGGTGTCCTAAAACTCCATCAGGTGACCCAATGGTGTCCTAAAACTCCATCAGGTGACCCAATGGTGTCCTAAAACTCCATCAGGTGACCCAATGGTGTCCTAAAACTCCATCAAGTGACCCAATGGTGTCCTAAAACTCCATCAGGTGACCCAATGGTGTCCTAAAACTCCATCAAGTGACCCAATGGTGTCCTAAAACTCCATCAAGTGACCCAATGGTGTCCTAAAACTCCATCAGGTGACCCAATGGTGTCCTAAAACTCCATCAGGTGACCCAATGGTGTCCTAAAACTCCATCAGGTGACCCAATGGTGTCCTAAAACTCCATCAGGTGACCCAATGGTGTCCTAAAACTCCATCAGGTGACCCAATGGTGTCCTAAAACTCCATCAGGTGACCCAATGGTGTCCTAAAACTCCATCAAGTGACCCAATGGTGTCCTAAAACTCCATCAGGTGACCCAATGGTGTCCTAAAACTCCATCAGGTGACCCAATGGTGTCCTAAAACTCCATCAGGTGACCCAATGGTGTCCTAAAACTCCATCAGGTGACCCAATGGAGAAAAAAAAAACCTTGGGAGAACCCAGGCTCAGTCGGGGGCCAGTTCTCCTCAGGCGTTTATGAACTAGAGGCCGGATTTACAGTAACTGTAAGATAAAAAATGTATGTGAATGCCTGGCTGAAGAGATGCGTCTTTAGTCTAGTTTTAAACTGGGAGAGCGAGTCTGAGCAACGAACAATATCAGGAAGGCTATTCCAGAGCTTCGGAGCTAAATGTGAAAATGCTCTCCCTCCTTTGGTGGATCTGGATATCCTAGGAATGACCAGAAGCCTCGAATTTAGTGATCTTAAAGAGCGCGATGGATTATAGGGCGATAGAAGATCCGTTAAATAGACTGGAGCTAAACCATTTAGGGCTTTATAAGTCAGAAGCAATACCTTGTAATTAATACAAAACTTTATAGGTAACCAATGAAGTGATGATAAAATCGGTGTTATATGATCATATTTTCTTGATCTAGTAAGAACTCTAGCGGCTGCATTTTGGACTAACTGTAGCTTGTTTATTGAAGATGCAGGACAACCAGCTAATAAAGCATTACAGTAATCTAGTCTCGAGGTCATGAATGCATGAACTAACTTTTCTGCATCAGAGACTGATAGCATATTACGTAGCTTAGCAATGTTTCTAAGGTGGAAAAAGGCTGTTTTTGTAACATATGAAATATGCTTTTCAAAAGACAGGTTGCAGTCTAATATAACACCCAGGTCTTTTACAGTAGAGGATAAAGTAACAGGGCATCCTACTATGTTAAAGTTGTGCTGTGAAAGGTTTTGTGGACGGTTTTTAGAACCGATAAGTATTACCTCTGTCTTGTCTGGATTTAATAAAAGAAAATTACGCGTCATTCAGTCTTTTATATCTTTATAGTTTTCTGGGGTTTTTTTTCAGAGTTTTTCGGTTCCTTGCAACTGTTGTCTTACTCAGTTGGGGATAAACAAATTAATTAACCAATGATTAATACCATTGATCAGCTCTACCAAACGTGGATGTCTTTTTTCCACTAATAAATGAACATTGTTATGTTGTTTTGATTGATACTGTGAAGCTGCTTTGATACAATCTGTATTGTGAAAAGCACTATATAAATATACTTGACTTAATTCAGTCTCACTTCCTGCTGAATCTGTAGGTTTGTAACTCATTAGCATAATGCCAGCCTCTGGTCTTGATTGGCTGAGCAGCGTCTCTTAGCCCCACCCTCAAACACTGTAGTGTATCTGAGACTGGAAGACTGCTGCCAAAGCAAATCCACTTTGATGAGATTGATACGGTAAAACATCCCGCCATCGTTACTGTTCGAATCAGTGATCAAGAGCTGAGATTCAGATATGATAATGAGTGCTTGGTTTCCAACCAGAGCAGAGACGCTCTCAGAGAGGCGGGGTTTGGAGAGACTGAATCTTCGAACTAACCGTTTCAGACTCTGAGAAATTAAGGGATGTTCAATGTTTATTATGAGAAAATTAAAGATTTTTTTGTGTTGTACCTCAGATGCATGTAAAAAAACAAAAAGTACAGAGCCTTTAAAATAGCATGAGAGGGCACTTTGAAGGCTAGCATCTGTAAAGGTTTATACCTATTCTGTAACTCCCGTTTCCATATTCTCTGTTTCATGGTCTATGACACCGTACAGGACTCATGTTTGTGCAATAAAGCCATGGGTTTTCTTACCTTGCCGTAATAGAGAATGTGACAGACATCTCTGATAATGTTGGGAAGCTCAACAATTTTCTCCCTGCACTCCTCGAACTGAGCAGCGACGCTATAGCACCGACAGACGTGCCCGCACACCTGAAGAACACACACACACACTGTGAGTTCGCTCTTCATGTGCTCAGTGATAGTCGACAGTGGTTGTGGACGCACCTGTACTGCCATGTCCTCAGGTTTGCTGGATGCCGTGAGTACAGCCACGCAGCGACACAGAGCCTCCATCAGCATCTGCACACACACACAACACACACACACACACACACACACACACACACACACACACACACACACACACACACACACACACACACACAGCATTAGCATCCGATCTCAGGCACACGTCTGGTAACTGCTTTACTGCCTTTAACTGTGCTTCACTGCGCTTTAACTGTCCTTCACTGCACTTTAACTGTCCTTCACTGCACTTTAACTGTCCTTCACTGCACTTTAACTGTCCTTCACTGTGCTTCACTGCACTTTAACTGTCCTTCACTGTGCTTCACTGCTCTTTAACTGTGCTTCACTGCACTTTACCTGTCCTTCACTGCACTTTACCTGTGCTTCACTGCACTTTAACTGTCCTTCACTGCGCTTTGACTGTGCTTCACTGCGCTTTACAACACTTTTAACTGTGCTTCACTGCGCTTTACTACACTTTAACTGTGCTTCACTGCACTTTAACTGTCCTTCACTGCTCTTTAACTGTGCTTCACTGCTCTTTAACTGTGCTTCACTGCTCTTTAACTGTGCTTCACTGCTCTTTAACTGTGCTTCACTGCACTTTAACTGTCCTTCACTGTGCTTCACTGCTCTTTAACTGTGCTTCACTGCACTTTACCTGTCCTTCACTGTGCTTCACTGCGCTTTGACTGTGCTTCACTGCGCTTTACTACACTTTAACTGTGCTTCACTGGGCTTTAACTGTCCTTCACTGCACTTTAACTGTGCTTCACTGCACTTTAACTGTCCTTCACTGCACTTTAACTGTCCTTCACTGCACTTTAATTCACTGCACTTTAACTGTCCTTCACTGCACTTTAACTGTCCTTCACTGTGCTTCACTGCACTTTAACTGTGCTTCACTGCTCTTTAACTGTGCTTCACTGCGCTTTGACTGCGCTTTACAACACTTTAACTGTCCTTCACTGTGCTTCACTGCACTTTAACTGTGCTTCACTGCACTTTAACTGTGCTTCACTGCACTTTAAATGTGCTTCACTGCGCTTTGACTGTGCTTCACTGGGCTTTACAACACTTTAACTGTGCTTCACTGCGCTTTAACTGTCCTTCACTGCACTTTAACTGTGCTTCACTGTGCTTCACTGCACTTTAACTGTGCTTCACTGCTCTTTAACTGTCCTTCACTGCACTTTAACTGTGCTTCACTGTGCTTTACTGCACTTTAACTGTCCTTCACTGCTCTTTAACTGTCCTTCACTGCGCTTTGACTGTGCTTCACTGCGCTTTACAACACTTTAACTGTGCTTCACTGCGCTTTAACTGTCCTTCACTGCACTTTAACTGTCCTTCACTGTGCTTCACTGCACTTTAACTGTGCTTCACTGCGCTTTGACAGTGCTTCACTGCGCTTTACTACACTTTAACTGTGCTTCACTGCGCTTTAACTGTCCTTCACTGTGCTTCACTGCGCTTTAACTGTGCTTCACTGCACTGCGGTTTAACTGTGCTTCAGTATGCTTCACTGTGATTTAACAGCACTTTACGGTACTTTAACTGCACTTCACTGCACTTTAACTGTGCTTCACTGCGCTTTAACTGCACTTTAACTGTGCTTCAGCATGCTTCGCTGTGCTTTAACAGCACTTCACTGCACTTTAACTGTGCTTCACTGCGCTTTAACTGCACTTTAACTGTGCTTTACTGCGCTTTGTGCTTCACTGCACTTTAACTGTGCTTTAGTATGCTTTACTGTGCTTTAACTGTGCTTTAACAGCACTTCATTGCACTGTAACTGTGCTTTAGTATGCTTCACTGTGCTTTAACAGCACTTCACTGCACTTTAACTGTGCTTCACTGCACTTTGTACTTCACTGCACTTTAACTGTGCTTCACTGCACTTTAACAGCACTTCACTGCACTTTAACTGTGCTTTACTGCGCTTTGTGCTTCACTGCACTTTAACTGTGCTTCACTACGCTTTGTGCTTCACTGCACTTTAACTGTGCTTTACTGCGCTTTGTGCTTCACTGCACTTTAACTGTGCTTTCCTGCGCTTTGTGCTTCACTGCACTTTAACTGTGCTTTACTGCGCTTTGTGCTTCACTGCATTTTAACTGTGCTTCGCTACGCTTTGTGCTTCACTGCACTTTAACTGTGCTTCACTACGCTTTGTGCTTCACTGCACTTTAACTGTGCTTCACTGCGCTTTGACTGTGCTTCACTGCGCTTTACTACACTTTAACTGTGCTTCACTGCGCTTTAACTGTCCTTCACTGTGCTTCACTGCGCTTTAACTGTGCTTCACTGCACTGCGCTTTAACTGCACTTTAACTGTGCTTCACTGCGCTTTAACTGTGCTTCAGTATGCTTCACTGTGCTTTAACAGCACTTCACTGCACTTTAACTGTGCTTCACTGCGCTTTAACTGCACTTTAACTGTGCTTCAGCATGCTTCGCTGTGCTTTAACAGCACTTCACTGCACTTTAACTGTGCTTCACTGCGCTTTAACTGCACTTTAACTGTGCTTTACTGCGCTTTGTGCTTCACTGCACTTTAACTGTGCTTTAGTATGCTTCACTGCGCTTTAACTGTGCTTTAACAGCACTTCATTGCACTTTAACTGTGCTTTACTGTGCTTTGTGCTTCACTGTGCTTTAACTGTGCTTTAGTATGCTTCACTGTGCTTTAACAGCACTTTACTGCGCTTTAACTGTGCTTCATTATGCTTCACTGTGCTTTAACAGCACTTCACTGCACTTTAACTGTGCTTTACTGCGCTTTGTGCTTCACTGCACTTTAACTGTGCTTCACTACGCTTTGTGCTGCACTGCACTTTGTGCTTCACTGCACTTTAACTGTGCTTCACTGCACTTTAACAGCACTTCACTGCACTTTAACAGCACTTCACTGCACTTTAACAGCACTTCACTGCACTTTAACTGTGCTTTACTGCGCTTTGTGCTTCACTGCACTTTAACTGTGCTTCACTACGCTTTGTGCTTCACTGCACTTTAACTGTGCTTCACTACGCTTTGTGCTTCACTGCACTTTAACTGTGCTTTACTGCGCTTTGTGTTTCACTGCACTTTAACTGTGCTTTACTGCGCTTTGTGCTTCACTGCACTTTAACTGTGCTTCACTACGCTTTGTGCTTCACTGCACTTTAACTGTGCTTTACTGCGCTTTGTGCTTCACTGCACTTTAACTGTGCTTTACTGCGCTTTGTGCTTCACTGCACTTTAACTGTGCTTTCCTGCGCTTTGTGCTTCACTGCACTTTAACTGTGCTTTACTGCGCTTTGTGCTTCACTGCATTTTAACTGTGCTTTCCTGCACTTTAACTGTGCTTTACTGCGCTTTGTGCTTCACTGCATTTTAACTGTGCTTCGCTACGCTTTGTGCTTCACTGCACTTTAACTGTGCTTTACTGCGCTTTGTGCTTCACTGCACTTTAACTGTGCTTCACTATGCTTTGTGCTTTGTGCTTCACTGCACTTTACTGCGCTTTGTGCTTCACTGCACTTTAACTGTGCTTTACTGCGCTTCGTGCTTCACTGCACTTTAACTGTGCTTTACTGCGCTTTGTGCTTCACTGCACTAACTCACCTCGATGCCGTTCTCCCGCCGCAGCTCCTCGGCGTTGAGGGCTGAACAGTTCACCGTATGAAAGGCCAATTCAACGGCTGCCGGCAACAGCGGAGCGGTTTTGGAGAAGAGCTGCTCATCACCCGTCTCCATGGTGATGGTCTTAATTAGCATGGGGTAGCCGGCATATTTATACGGCTCCAATTCTGAGAGGAGAGAGAGTTCAATCTAAATCACTCGTTTATTGTGAACATCAGGAATCTGAACTAGAGATGTGATCTGATTCTGCTTCAAGGCCTGATATACTTCAAGAGACATAGAAAGAGCTGGTGAGATGTCACTTGCTGATACTGGCTGATAAACGCCTCAGAGCTCCCATTGGTCAGTGTGGTGATGATGTAATAGGTGGATGTGGCTCTGAGGCTCCACCTTCTTTGAGGTGTAAATCTGTTCAGTCGGTCGCGAGTAAAAATATGAACACACTGAGAGAAACTGAAGGTGAAAGACTCTGACACTGTCTTTCATGTTTCATTTCTGCATAAATGACATTAAAGCTGTATAAATAAACATGACTGAAGATATGAATGTCAGATCTGCTCAAACATACACATCTGTGATCTGATCCTTTCTGAACCGCTGTTCTCTCCGTTTTACTGTGTTTCGTTACTGAGAGGAAAGTGCAGCATATATTAATCTAAACGCCGCTCTCAGCAGCATCGGGAAGTTCGCTAACAGTTTATCACTGAAAGGGGTTTTTACCAAACTTATTTTTTAACAAAAGAATGTAAGCAAAGAAGCTTAGAAGGAAACGGAGCATGTCTGTGAGTGTATCAGGGCCTGTAGTGTGGAGTCAGCATGGAGTTAGCGTGGAGTTGGCAGTTCTAACCCGGTTTGTGTCTGTTGAACAGGATACTCTGGGCCTTCAGGATCAGGATGATGTTTTCTGGGTCGGGGCCGTCCACGATCCGGGCTGATTTACTGCACAAGAACTCATAGGCTTTGTTCACCTTCTCAAACATGTCCTGAACACACACACATTGTACAGTCTGGTTATAGACTCTCACATGGCTTTGTTCAGTGATAATCACACTGAGTGATGAATACTCACCCTGCCCTCTGGGTTTTTGTCTGGATGGTATTTTTGAGCCAATCTGAAGTAAGCTTTCCTTATTTTACTCTCGTCATGCCTTAGAAAAAAGCATACAAACTCATATCAAATCACAAAGATTACAAACAAAAGCACTATTGTCAGATGTTATAGTGTCATATACATAATATTATCATATTTTATTCTAAATGATTTATAGGTGCACATCCTTATTGTGTTAATAATCTTCAATGAGAATAAGTTCCTCTGATGATGAGGGCGGGGCAACCTGTCACTCACATGAGATCAGCCAATAGCAAACCACAACCATCCAATCAATTCCTCACAGACACAATCAAGCCCCGCCCACATTTGATCTTGTTCCAGAAGCGTTTCACTCGATGTACGACACAATAGTGGAGAAAAGTCCAGCGCAACTTCCCTTTCATTTACAGGTCAAAGTGGGAAACTGACTGATTTTGGTGCTAGAAATAAAATATACTGCAGAAGTAAAAAGTAAAATAATAATGAAAGAATTAAGTGACTCACTGTCCCTGTCCGTTGGGGAGGTTGAGCACTTCGTAAGCGTCGTCCACAGACATGGAGGGAGGCTTCTTCTCCACCTCTCTCTTCCAGGCGTCCAGCGTGTCCTTCAGCAGCTTCACCTGCAGGGGGCGACAATCACACACACACTCATGATACAGAGACACAATCACACACACACACTGCGTGATGCAGGCGAGGGAAGTGGAGAGCTGATGCGCTGGAGAACGTACAGGGTCTCGTATGGGCCAGTTGGGGAAGCGTGTGGAGTCGCACAGGTGTCTCAGGTAGTAGATGTTGCAGAAGAGCTCGAAGTCGAGCTGTGGGAAGCTGACCACTGGGATCGGGCAGTACTGGTACAGCGCTCGCGTGTTGCTCTGCAGGCGAGGGGAGAAGTCTGCCAGGTGAGCCGCAATCTTCTCGATCATCAGTCGCCTGCACACAAACACACACGCACACAGAGAGAGAGAGAGAGAATGCGTAAACTACCAGCAGAGGATGATGGATGTCAATGTGCAGATTTACTAAGTTCCCCCATTAACATATGTACTTGCATCAAAAAATGTATGTTGAGAATATTGTGTTGATGATGTATTTAAGACACTTGTGCTGTAATTGAGCTGGATACTGGGAAAGTTAGGACAAGTTTGGTGGATACAGGTAAGTTTAAGGGTGGTTTAAAGTGTCAATTATAGATGTAATTACTGGAATTAATTACATGCATTTATTTTTTAAACAAGAACGAGTACAAAATATGTATGTATGCAATAAGTGCATTGTATCATGATTAATTCAAATGTTAGTAGACATCCATTAAAGACACTTAATATAAAGTGTGACCAGTCTTTTTTAGGGGTGGGAATCTTTTGGTACCTCACGATTAGATTCTTGGTCACGATTCAATTTAAAATGATTCTCTTCACTGTATGAATGAAATATAAATATATATAAATGTAAAAAAGGGATTCAGTCAAAAGCAGTGAGGGTTTCTTATTTATTAACATGAATGAAACGGATGGCAACAGTTTATGAGGCTGCTGTCCCTTTAAGAATGATTGCACTGATAGTTACAGACTCTGTGTGTATTGAATACTCCACCATCCCATGTGCACACAATCTGTGTGTGTGTGAGTGTACTTCATCTGTGTGTGTGTGTGTGTTTCATCTGTGTGTGTGAGTGTGTGTCATCTGTGTGTGTGAGTGTGTGTTTCATCTGTGTGTGTGTGTACACACGTACGTGTGTGTGTGTGTACATCTGTGTGTGTGTGTGTGTGTGTACATCTGTGTGTGTGTGTACTTCATCTCTATGTGTGTGTGTGTGTGTACTTCATCTGTGTGTGTGTGTGTGTGTGTGTGTGTGTGTAAGCCGTTACAGAACACACGTGAAGCCGTTACAGAACACACGTGAAGCGGTGTTACAGAACACACGTGAAGCCGTTACAGAACACACGTGAAGCGTGTCACAGAACACACGTGAAGCCGTTACAGAACACACGTGAAGCGTGTTACAGAACACACGTGAAACCGTTACAGAACACACGTGAAGCGTGTCACAGAACACGCGTGAAGCCGTTACAGAACACACGTGAAGCAGTTACAGAACACACGTGAAGCGTGTCACAGAACACGCGTGAAGCCGTTACAGAACACGCGTGAAGCGTGTTACAGAACACACGTGAAGCCGTTACAGAACACACGTGAAGCGTGTCACAGAACACGCGTGAAGCCGTTACAGAACACACGTGAAGCCGTTACAGAACACACGTGAAGCGTGTCACAGAACACGCGTGAAGCCGTTACAGAACACACGTGAAGCCGTTACAGAACACACGTGAAGCCGTTACAGAACACACGTGAAGCGTCACAGAACACGCGTGAAGCCGTTACAGAATACACGTGAAGCAGTTACAGAACACGCGTGAAGCGGTGTTACAGAACACGCGTGAAGCGTGTTACAGAACACACGTGAAGCCGTTACAGAACACACGTGAAGCGTGTTACAGAACACGCGTGAAGCGGTGTTACAGAACACGCGTGAAGCAGCGGTGTTACAGAACACGCGTGAAGCGGTGTTACAGAACACGCGTGAAGCGGTGTTACAGAACACGCGTGAAGCCGTTACAGAACACGCGTGAAGCGTGTCACAGAACACGCGTGAAGCCGTTACACAGAACACGCGTGAAGCGTGTCACAGAACACGCGTGAAGCCGTTACAGAACACGCGTGAAGCCGTTACAGAACACACGTGAAGCCGTTACAGAACACACGTGAAGCGTGTTACAGAACACACGTGAAGCGTGTTACAGAACACACGTGAAGCGTCACAGAACACGCGTGATGCCGTTACAGAACACACGTGAAGCCGTTACAGAACACGCGTGAAGCGGTGTTACAGAACACGCGTGAAGCGTGTTACAGAACACTTGTGACGCCGTTACAGAACACGCGTGAAGCGTGTCACAGAACACGCGTGAAGCGGTGTCACAGAACACGCGTGAATCGGTGTCACAGAACACGCGTGAAGCGGTGTCACAGAACACGCGTGAAGCGGTGTCACAGAACACGCGTGAAGCGGTGTCACAGAACACGCGTGAAGCGGTGTCACAGAACACACGTGAAGCGTGTTACAGAACACACGTGAAGCGTGTTACAGAACACACGTGAAGCGTGTTACAGAACACGCGTGAAGCCGTTACAGAACACGCGTGAAGCGTGTTACAGAACACACGTGAAGCCGTTACAAAACACACGTGAAGCCGTTACAGAACATACGTGAAGCGTGTTACAGAACACATGTGAAGCCGTTACAGAACACACGTGAAGCCGTTACAAAACACACGTGAAGCCGTTACAGAACACACGTGAAGCGTGTTACAGAACATGTGAAGCCGTTACAGAACACGCGTGAAGCGGTGTTACAGAACACGCGTGAAGCGGTGTTACAGAACACACGTGAAGCGTGTTACAGAACACACGTGAAGCCGTTACAGAACACACGTGAAGCGTGTCACAGAACACACGTGAAGCCGTTACAAAACACACGTGAAGCGTGTTACAGAACACACGTGAAGCCGTTGCAAAACACACGTGAAGCGTGTTACAGAACACACGTGAAGCCGTTACAGAACACACGTGAAGCGTGTTACAGAACACACGTGAAGCCGTTACAAAACACACGTGAAGCGTGTTACAGAACACACGTGAAGCCGTTACAGAACACACGTGAAGCGTGTTACAGAACACACGTGAAGCCGTTACAGAACACACGTGAAGCGTGTTACAGAACACACGTGAAGCCGTTACAAAACACACGTGAAGCCGTTACAGAACACACGTGAAGCGTGTTACAGAACACGCGTGAAGCGTGTTACAGAACATGTGAAGCCGTTACAGAACACGCGTGAAGCGGTGTTACAGAACACGCGTGAAGCGGTGTTACAGAACACACGTGAAGCGTGTTACAGAACACACGTGAAGCCGTTACAGAACACACGTGAAGCGTGTCACAGAACACACGTGAAGCCGTTACAAAACACACGTGAAGCGTGTTACAGAACACATGTGAAGCCGTTACAGAACACACGTGAAGCCGTTACAAAACACACGTGAAGCCGTTACAAAACACACGTGAAGCATGTTACAGAACATGTGAAGCCGTTACAGAACACGCGTGAAGCGGTGTTACAGAACACGCGTGAAGCGGTGTTACAGAACACACGTGAAGCGTGTTACAGAACACACGTGAAGCCGTTACAGAACACACGTGAAGCGTGTCACAGAACACACGTGAAGCCGTTACAAAACACACGTGAAGCGTGTTACAGAACACGCGTGAAGCCGTTACAGAACACACGTGAAGCCGTTACAGAACACACGTGAAGCGTGTTACAGAACACACGTGAAGCCGTTACAGAACACACGTGAAGCGTGTTACAGAACACACGTGAAGCCGTTACAAAACACACGTGAAGCTGTTACAAAACACACGTGAAGCTGTTACAAAACACACGTGAAGCCGTTACAGAACACACGTGAAGCGTGTTACAGAACATGTGAAGCCGTTACAGAACACACGTGAAGCCGTTACAAAACACACGTGAAGCCGTTACAAAACACACGTGAAGCCGTTACAGAACACACGTGAAGCGTGTTACAGAACATGTGAAGCCGTTACAGAACACATGTGAAGCCGTTACAGAACACATGTGAAGCCGTTACAGAACACATGTGAAGCCGTTACAAAACACACGTGAAGCCGTTACAAAACACACGTGAAGCCGTTACAGAACACACGTGAAGCGTGTTACAGAACATGTGAAGCCGTTACAAAACACACGTGAAGCCGTTACAGAACACACGTGAAGCGTGTTACAGAACATGTGAAGCCGTTACAGAACACACGTGAAGCCGTTACAAAACACACGTGAAGCCGTTACAAAACACACGTGAAGCCGTTACAGAACACACGTGAAGCGTGTTACAGAACACACGTGAAGCGTGTCACAGAACACACGTGAAGCCGTTACAAAACACACGTGAAGCGTGTTACAGAACACATGTGAAGCCGTTACAGAACACACGTGAAGCCGTTACAAAACACACGTGAAGCCGTTACAAAACACACGTGAAGCATGTTACAGAACATGTGAAGCCGTTACAGAACACGCGTGAAGCGGTGTTACAGAACACGCGTGAAGCGGTGTTACAGAACACACGTGAAGCGTGTTACAGAACACACGTGAAGCCGTTACAGAACACACGTGAAGCGTGTCACAGAACACACGTGAAGCCGTTACAAAACACACGTGAAGCGTGTTACAGAACACGCGTGAAGCCGTTACAGAACACACGTGAAGCGTGTTACAGAACACACGTGAAGCCGTTACAGAACACACGTGAAGCGTGTTACAGAACACACGTGAAGCCGTTACAGAACACACGTGAAGCGTGTTACAGAACACACGTGAAGCCGTTACAAAACACACGTGAAGCTGTTACAAAACACACGTGAAGCTGTTACAAAACACACGTGAAGCCGTTACAGAACACACGTGAAGCGTGTTACAGAACATGTGAAGCCGTTACAGAACACACGTGAAGCCGTTACAAAACACACGTGAAGCCGTTACAAAACACACGTGAAGCCGTTACAGAACACACGTGAAGCGTGTTACAGAACACACGTGAAGCGTGTTACAGAACATGTGAAGCCGTTACAGAACACATGTGAAGCCGTTACAGAACACATGTGAAGCGTGTTACAGAACATGTGAAGCCGTTACAGAACACACGTGAAGCCGTTACAAAACACACGTGAAGCCGTTACAAAACACACGTGAAGCCGTTACAGAACACACGTGAAGCGTGTTACAGAACATGTGAAGCCGTTACAGAACACATGTGAAGCCGTTACAGAACACATGTGAAGCCGTTACAAAACACACATGAAGCCGTTACAAAACACACGTGAAGCGTGTTACAGAACATGTGAAGCCGTTACAGAACACACGTGAAGCCGTTACAAAACACACGTGAAGCCGTTACAAAACACACGTGAAGCCGTTACAGAACACACGTGAAGCGTGTTACAGAACATGTGAAGCCGTTACAGAACACATGTGAAGCCGTTACAGAACACATGTGAAGCCGTTACAAAACACACATGAAGCCGTTACAGAACACACGTGAAGCGTGTTACAGAACATGTGAAGCCGTTACAGAACACACGTGAAGCGTGTTACAGAACATGTGAAGCCGTTACAGAACACACGTGAAGCCGTTACAGAACATGTGAAGCCGTTACAGAACACACGTGAGGCGTGTCACAGAACACACGTGAAGCCGTTACAAAACACACGTGAAGCCGTTACAGAACACACGTGAAGCGTGTTACAGAACATGTGAAGCCGTTACAGAACACATGTGAAGCGTGTTACAGAACATGTGAAGCCGTTACAGAACACATGTGAAGCGTGTTACAGAACACACGTGAAGCCGTTACAGAAATGAAAAGTCCTTCACCTCATCTCGCTGCTCCAGATGGCTTCCGGCGTGTCGAACTCTCCCAGGAAGATCTCGGAGAACCTCTCGGGCTCGTAGTTCTCCAGGTAACACACCATGGCCTCAGGCAGCATCGGGCCCAACACACTCCTCTGCACCAGCTCCACTCCTTTAGCCTGACACGGGCACACACACACCATCAATGTGCTATTAGTGTCTGAAGTGTGTTTCTCAGAGTTTTCAGCACATCCTTTGAATAAATTAAATATTGCTTCATGAAATAATGAATGTTGTGAGAAGCATTACCTCCTCTGATTTAAAGGCCTGTTTCAGGTGAGTGTACTTCAAGAAACTACAGAGAACAGAAGTATGTAAGTCATAATTTCTCTGTCATATGTTTAATGAGGTGTGTGTAGTCTCTGCAGGAGTGTGTGTGTGTACCGAGCGACGGGCAGCACATTGGAGCCGGTGTACATCATGATGAAGAAGAAGACCCCGGTGAGGTAGAGTCGCTGCAGGTTCGGGTTGTCCTGCATCACCACGTACAGCAGGTTGGCCACTTTCTCCACCAGGATGGGGTCAAAGGTCAAGAGCAGCTGCCAATGACAGGAGAGGAAGATTACAGTCGTGCTGCACTAGGGCTCAGCATGTGAGAGTGTGTGTGTCAGAGAGAGAGAGAGAGAGAGAGAGAGAGAGAGAGATCAAGAGCGTCTGGTGTTTTTGATGAACAATATGTAGATGTAGTGACTGTTTCTGATAGGCAGTTTGATATTTTGTGTTCGTGTAGTTCATTACGCTGTGTTAAAGTGTGTTTTCTCAGGTTACTGATGCACAATATGATACAATACGATGTGAGGAAGGCAGGTGTGTGTGTGTGTGTGTGTGTGTGTGTGTATCTGTACGATGTGAGGAAGGCAGGTGTGTGTGTGTGTGTGTGTATCTGTGCGATGTGAGGAAGGCAGGTGTGTATGTGTGTGCCTGTACGATGTGAGGAAGGCAGGTGTGTGTGTGTGTGTGTGTGTGTGTGTGTGTACCTGTACGATGTGAGGAAGGCAGGTGTGTGTGTGTGTGTGTGTGTGTGTACCTGTACGATGTGAGGAAGGCAGGTGTGTGTGTGTGTGTGTGTATCTGTACGATGTGAGGAAGGCAGGTGTGTGTGTGTGTGTGTGTGTGTACCTGTACGATGTGAGGAAGGCAGGTGTGTATGTGTGTGCCTGTACGATGTGAGGAAGGCAGGTGTGTGTGTGTGTGTGTACCTGTACGATGTGAGGAAGGCAGGTGTGTGTGTGTGTGTGTGTGTGTGTGTGTGTGTGTACCTGTACGATGTGAGGATGGCAGGTGTGTGTGTGTGTACCTGTACGATGTGAGGAAGGCAGGTGTGTGTGTGTGTGTGTGTGTATCTGTACGATGTGAGGAAGGCAGGTGTGTGTGTGTGTGTATCTGTGCGATGTGAGGAAGGCAGGTGTGTATGTGTGTGTGTGTGTGTGTGTGTACCTGTACGATGTGAGGAAGGCAGGTGTGTGTGTGTGTGCCTGTACGATGTGAGGAAGGCAGGTGTGTGTGAGTGTGTGTGTACCTGTACGATGTGAGGAAGGCAGGTGTGTGTGTGTGTACCTGTACGATGTGAGGAAGGCAGGTGTGTGTGTGTGTGTGTGTGTATCTGTACGATGTGAGGAAGGCAGGTGTGTGTGTGTGTGTGTGTGTATCTGTACGATGTGAGGAAGGCAGGTGTGTGTGTGTGTGTATCTGTGCGATGTGAGGAAGGCAGGTGTGTATGTGTGTGTGTGTGTGTGTGTGTACCTGTACGATGTGAGGAAGGCAGGTGTGTGTGTGTGTGCCTGTACGATGTGAGGAAGGCAGGTGTGTGTGAGTGTGTGTGTATCTGTACGATGTGAGGAAGGCAGGTGTGTGTGTGTGTGTGTGTGTGTGTGTGTGTGTGTACCTGTACGATGTGAGGAAGGCAGGTGTGTATGTGTGTGCCTGTACGATGTGAGGAAGGCAGGTGTGTGTGTGTGTGTGTGTGTGTGTGTGTGTGTGTGTGTGTGTACCTGTACGATGTGAGGATGGCAGGTGTGTGTGTGTTTACCTGTACGATGTGAGGAAGGCAGGTGTGTGTGTGTGTGTGTATCTGTGCGATGTGAGGAAGGCAGGTGTGTGTGTGTGTACCTGTACGATGTGAGGAAGGCAGGTGTGTGTGTGTGTGTGTGTGTGTGTGTGTGTGTGTGTGTGTACCTGTACGATGTGAGGAAGGCAGGTGTGTGTGTGTGTGTGTGTGTGTACCTGTACGATGTGAGGAAGGCAGGTGTGTGTGTGTGTGTGTGTACCTGTACGATGTGAGGAAGGCAGGTGTGTGTGTGTGTGTGTGTACCTGTACGATGTGAGGAAGGCAGGTGTGTGTGTGTGTGTGTGTGTACCTGTACGATGTGAGGAAGGCAGGTGTGTGTGTGTGTGTGTGTGTGTGTGTGTGTGTGTGTGTACCTGTACGATGTGAGGAAGGCAGGTGTGTGTGTGTGTGTGTGTACCTGTACGATGTGAGGAAGGCAGGTGTGTGTGTGTGTGTGTACCTGTACGATGTGAGGAAGGCAGGTGTGTGTGTGTGTGTGTGTGTACCTGTACGATGTGAGGAAGGCAGGTGTGTGTGTGTGTGTGTGTGTGTGTGTGTGTGTACCTGTACGATGTGAGGAAGGCAGGTGTGTGTGTGTGTGTGTGTACCTGTACGATGTGAGGAAGGCAGGTGTGTGTGTGTGTGTGTACCTGTACGATGTGAGGAAGGCAGGTGTGTGTGTGTGTGTGTGTGTACCTGTACGATGTGAGGAAGGCAGGTGTGTGTGTGTGTGTGTGTGTGTGTGTGTACCTGTACGATGTGAGGAAGGCAGGTGTGTGTGTGTGTGTG
>JAULUF010000084.1:30035000-30072500 GCA_031834385.1 Semotilus atromaculatus
TGTAATTTATTCCTGTGATCAAAGCTGAATGTTCATCATCATTACTCCAGTCTTCAGTGTCACATGATCCTTCAGAAATCAGGATAATATGATGATTTGATGATCAAGAAACATTTATGATTATTATCAGTGTTGAACACAGTTGTGCTGCTTCACATTTTTGTGGATTATTTATTTATTTATAATTTTTTGATAAAATTCTTTGAAAAAAGAAATGTTACTGCCTGCTAGTGTATATTGAGCATGTTTGAACACACACACATACATACACTCTTTCTCTCTCTCACACACACACTCTTTCATTTTACAGTACAGTATGACGTGTTACAAATTTATTAAATGTTTAATTTAGATTCCAATACCAAATTATAACTGAGAATATGCATTTCAGTTTAGAATATCAGCTTTGAAACAGTTTCCAGCAAGAGAATCTGGCAAATCCTGTTTTTCTTTATTTGTCAGATTACTGAAACTCTTCGTCCAGTTCTAGAATCACACTGTATGAATACTTATGTTGAGTGGATTAGGAAGGACAATAGTTTCAGTCTAGAACTGGTTTTCCTAAACCCGTTCCTTTAATTTACATGCTTTGTTTTAGAATGTATTCCCCTCTATGTAACTCCACCCCTTTGAAATGAATATAAGCTAAAAATATATCATGCTTTAGTTAGACTTGGGATGACGCTGGGAAAGAGACTACAGCAAATCCAGCTCATCTACAATAAAGAACCTGCACAAGATACAACCAAGTCTCCTGGTTTTCGCTTCTGAATCTTCTATACTTTAGAAGAAATAAGTTTACTACAAGTACTTACAGTGTACTTACCTCAAAAGTACTGGCTAATATGAGGTAAGTACATGGAACAGGGGTCGGTTCAGGGTTAGTACTAGTTATTACCCAGTAATTGTAATTACTAAAATAAGTACATAGTATGTACATGGGTAACTGGACTGTAAAAGTAAGTGTTACACACACTCTTTCTCTCTCACACACACACACACACTCTTTCTCTCTCACACACACACTCTCTTTCTCTCTCACACACACACACACACTCTCTTTCTCTCTCACACACACACACACTCTCTTTCTCTCTCACACACACACACACACTCTTTCTCTCTCACACACACACACACACTCTTTCTCTCTCACACACACACTCTCTTTCTCTCTCACACACACACACACACTCTCTTTCTCTCTCACACACACACTCTTTCTCTCTCACACACACACACACTCTCTTTCTCTCTCACACACACACTCTTTCTCTCTCACACACACTCTCTTTCTCTCTCTCACACACACACTCTCTTTCTCTCTCACACACACACTCTTTCTCTCTCACACACACTCTCTCTCTCACACACACACTCTCTCTCTCACACACACACACACTCTCTTTCTCTCTCACACACACACTCTTTCTCTCACACACACTCTCTTTCTCTCTCTCACACACACACTCTCTTTCTCTCTCACACACACACACACACTCTCTTTCTCTCTCACACACACACACTCTCTTTCTCTCACACACACACTCTCTTTCTCTCTCACACACACACTCTTTCTCTCTCACACACACACTCTCTTTCTCTCTCACACACACACTCTTTCTCTCTCACACACACACACACACTCTCTTTCTCTCTCTCACACACACACTCTTTCTCTCTCACACACACACTCTCTTTCTCTCTCACACACACACACTCTCTTTCTCTCTCACACACACACACTCTCTCTCTCACACACACACACACTCTCTCTCTCACACACACACACACACACACACACCTGCAGTGGTACGGTGGCTCTGTTGGTGTGAAGGTGAGCGAGCGTCAGGAGGTCCACTAATATACGCACTCCGTTCGAGTCCATGATATCCTTCACATTTTTCTGTCAGAACAGAAACGGTTGAAGCATGAGCAAAGAAACACGCACAATAAAAATATATTCACAAATATTCACAGATTCACAGATCTCATATTCCCTGAAGCTCGTCGCTGATACTGCGTCTGGTACACGAACGCATCATAAAACAGTAATGGGGTAAAAAAAAAGTAAAAACTAAAGTAACATATTTAGAAACTTTATTTGTTTTGTTTTATAAGTCAAGTCAAGTCAAGTCACCTTTATTTATATAGCGCTTTTTACAATACAAATTGTTTCAAAGCAGCTTTACAGAGATAACAGGAAAACAATGTTGTAATAGTATTGTTAAATTCACAATTAAAAGTTAAAAGTATTTCACTCATTTAGATTAATATAGTTTGCAGTAGTGTAATACTTCATATGTTCATTGTGGATTTCCAATGCTAAAGATTAAAATGTTGGGTCTGAATCAAATCTATATACAAGCTAGCTAAATAAATAATGTATGCATGAGAAACAGTTTTCAGGACAAGTTTCCTTCATATAATAAAAGGAAAGAAATCAACCCTGGGGAGAATGAAGAAACACCCAGAAACATAAACATACACACACACACATATATATATATATATAAGCTTTGTGATGATTTGACACCATCAAGGCCTGACATGTTCCTCACCTTGTTGAGAATGAGTTTGTTGAGGAACAGGATGAGTCTGTCTCTCTCCAGCTTGTCTGTACACTGGAGATTCACAGAAGAAGAAAGATGACACACACACACACTGATACACACACACACTGATACACACACTGACACAGTTCACCATCGTTCAGAAGAGAACATTACACACCCTGACCCCTGAGCACTGACCCGGTCCAGCAGAACATTACACACCCTGACCCCTGACCCGGTCCAGCAGAACATTACACACCCTGACCCCTGACCCGGTCCAGCAGAACATTACACACCCTGATCCCTGACCCCTGACCCGGTCCAGCAGATCATTACACACCCTGACCCCTGACCCCTGACCCGGTCCAGCAGAACATTACACACCCTGACCCCTGAGCACTGACCCGGTCCAGCAGAACATTACACACCCTGACCCCTGACCCGGTCCAGCAGAACATTACACACCCTGACCCCTGACCCGGTCCAGCAGAACATTACACACCCTGACCCCTGACCCGGTCCAGCAGAACATTACACACCCTGACCCCTGACCCGGTCCAGCAGAACATTACACACCCTGATCCCTGACCCCTGACCCGGTCCAGCAGAACATTACACACCCTGACCCCTGAGCACTGACCCGGTCCAGCAGAACATTACACACCCTGACCCCTGACCCGGTCCAGCAGAACATTACACACCCTGACCCCTGATCCCTGACCCGGTCCAGCAGAACATTACACACCCTGACCCCTGACCCGGTCCAGCAGAACATTACACACCCTGACCCCTGACCCTGACCACTGACCCGGTCCAGCAGAACATTACACACCCTGACCCCTGAGCACTGACCCGGTCCAGCAGAACATTACACACCCTGACCCCTGAGCACTGACCCGGTCCAGCAGAACATTACACACCCTGACCCCTGACCCTGACCACTGACCCGGTCCAGCAGAACATTACACACCCTGACCCCTGAGCACTGACCCGGTCCAGCAGAACATTACACACCCTGACCCCTGAGCACTGACCCGGTCCAGCAGAACATTACACACCCTGACCCCTGACCCGGTCCAGCAGAACATTACACACCCTGACCCCTGATCCCTGACCCGGTCCAGCAGAACATTACACACCCTGACCCCTGACCCGGTCCAGCAGAACATTACACACCCTGACCCCTGACCCTGACCACTGACCCGGTCCAGCAGAACATTACACACCCTGACCCCTGAGCACTGACCCGGTCCAGCAGAACATTACACACCCTGACCCCTGAGCACTGACCCGGTCCAGCAGAACATTACACACCCTGACCCCTGAGCACTGACCCGGTCCAGCAGAACATTACACACCCTGACCCCTGACCCTGACCACTGACCCGGTCCAGCAGAACATTACACACCCTGACCCCTGAGCACTGACCCGGTCCAGCAGAACATTACACACCCTGACCCCTGAGCACTGACCCGGTCCAGCAGAACATTACACACCCTGACCCCTGATCCCTGACCCCTGACCCAGTCAAGCAGAACATTACACACCCTGACCCCTGACCCGGTCCAGCAGAACATTACACACCCTGACCCCTGACCCCAGACCCGGTCCAGCAGAACATTACACACCCTGACCCCTGATCCCTGACCCCTGACCCAGTCAAGCAGAACATTACACACCCTGACCCCTGACCCGGTCCAGCAGAACATTACACACCCTGACCCCTGACCCCTGACCCGGTCCAGCAGAACATTACACACCCTGACCCCTGACCCGGTCCAGCAGAACATTACACACCCTGACCCCTGACCCGGTCCAGCAGAACATTACACACCCTGACCCCTGAGCACTGACCCGGTCCAGCAGAACATTACACACCCTGACCCCTGATCCCTGACCCCTGAGCACTGACCCCTGACCCAGTCAAGCAGAACATTACACACCCTGACCCCAGACCCGGTCCAGCAGAACATTACACACCCTGACCCCTGACCCGGTCCAGCAGAACATTACACACCCTGACCCCTGACCCGGTCCAGCAGAACATTACACACCCTGACCCCTGACCCGGTCCAGCAGAACATTACACACCCTGACCCCTGACCCCAGACCCCTGACCCGGTCCAGCAGAACATTACACACCCTGACCCCTGACCCGGTCCAGCAGAACATTACACACCCTGACCCCTGACCCCAGACCCCTGACCCGGTCCAGCAGAACATTACACACCCTGACCCCTGACCCGGTCCAGCAGAACATTACACACATTGGCCCTCATTTATCAAAAGTGAGTACACCAAATTTCCAGCGTACACCCAAAACCACGGTGACTTTGAGATTGATCAATATGGACGTTGGCGTAGGGCACGCTCAAACCCTGCGCCCGCTCAGGAGGGGGTCCACATGTACGCACGGTTTGAGTTAGAGCAGAAATGCGCAGAAAACCAATTCCTAACACCACAAAACGCACTGACAAACTAAAAGATATGATATATTATGACCCACTGTAAAAAAACAACAACATAGTAGAACTAATTATATACTTCAGTGTAAAAATCTGTCACAAAGAACCGGCAAAAGTAATTTTGAATATGTAAAATATAGCAAGGAGATATTTTAATTGTTTATTAATAAAGAAGTGTCACATCATCATCACTATTGTACACCCCAATACATGTGATACGAAATTAAATGCTAATTGTTTCAAAACACGTGCTGTTACAATAATGCACTGTGATAGGTCATTTGATCTCCACGTCGGAGAAGTTTCTCCTCTTTGTCGTCTTCCGTGTCCATGGCGTAAAATGAGGGCGTGGGGGAAGCGGAGACTTGAATATACTGGGGCGTGTTATTCTAACGACGACCGTTTTCAGCCGCCGCATTTATCAAGGGCAGGGATTGTGTACGCCTGGATTTCAAAGGTACGCACAGCTCCACACATCAGGCGGTGAGAGGAGTGTCAGCATAATCTTACGCCAACATATACGCCCGTTTCTACGCAAGAATGATAAATGAGGGCCACTGACCCATGAGCACTGACCACTGACCCGGTCCAGCAGAACATTACACACACTGACCCCTGACCCGGTCCAGCAGAACATTACACACACTGACCCCTGACCCCTGACCACTGACCCGGTCCAGCAGAACATTACACACACTGACCCCTGACCTCTGAGCACTGACCCGGTCCAGCAGAACATTACACACATTGACCCCTGACCCGGTCCAGCAGAACATTACACACACTGACCCCTGACCACTGACCCGGTCCAGCAGAACATTACACACACTGACCCCTGACCCCTGAGCACTGACCCGGTCCAGCAGAACATTACACACATTGACCCCTGACCCCTGAGCACTGACCCGGTCCAGCAGAACATTACAGACACTGACCCCTGACCCCTGAGCACTGACCCGGTCCAGCAGAACATTACACACACTGACCCCTGACCCCTGAGCACTGACCCGGTCCAGCAGAACATTACACACATTGACCCCTGACCCCTGAGCACTGACCCGGTCCAGCAGAACATTACACACACTGACCCCTGACCACTGAGCACTGACCCGGTCCAGCAGAACATTACACACATTGACCCCTGACCCCTGAGCACTGACCCGGTCCAGCAGAACATTACACACATTGATCCCTGACCACTGAGCACTGACCCGGTCCAGCAGAACATTACACACATTGACCCCTGACCCCTGAGCACTGACCCGGTCCAGCAGAACATTACACACATTGATCCCTGACCACTGAGCACTGACCCGGTCCAGCAGAACATTACACACATTGACCCCTGACCCCTGAGCACTGACCCGGTCCAGCATGCCCACGATGTACTTGGTGTCGGCGAAGGGCCCGATCTCCTCAGAGCACTTGCTGTAGACGATGGCGAGCGCCTGCAGACACAGACACTTCATGCCCACTTTAGGCGTCAGCAGGAACCGGTGGTACAGCTCGTTAAAGAACTCGTACCTGCACACACACACACACACCTCAGGCGTTACACATCACACACACACCTCAGGCGTTACACATCACACACACACCTCAGGCGTTACACATCACACACACACACACACCTCAGGCGTTACACATGACACACACACACACAACTCAGGTGTTACACATCACACACACACCTCAGGCGTTACACATCACACACACACCTCAGGCGTTACACATCACACACACACCTCAGGCGTTACACATCACACACACACCTCAGGCGTTACACATCACACACACACACACACCTCAGGCGTTACACATGACACACACACACACAACTCAGGTGTTACACATCACACACACACCTCAGGCGTTACACATCACACACACACCTCAGGCGTTACACATCACACACACACCTCAGGCGTTACACATCACACACACACACACACACCTCAGGCGTTACACATGACACACACACACACACACACCTCAGGCGTTACACATCACACACACACCTCAGGCGTTACACATCACACACACACCTCAGGCGTTACACATCACACACACACCTCAGGCGTTACACATCACACACACACCTCAGGCGTTACACATCACACTCCCTCACACACACACACACACACACCTCAGGCGTTACACATTACACTCCCTCACACACACACACCTCAGGGGTTACACATCACACTCCCACAATCCCTCACACACACACCTCAGGCGTTACACATTACACTCCCTCACACACACACACCTCAGGGGTTACACATCACACTCCCACAATCCCTCACACACACACCTCAGGCGTTACACATTACACTCCCTCACACACACACACCTCAGGGGTTACACATCACACTCCCACAATCCCTCACACACACACCTCAGGCGTTACACATCACACACACCTCAGGCGTTACACATCACACTCCGTCACACACACACCTCAGGCGTTACACATCACACACACACACACACACACCTCAGGCGTTACACATCACACACACCTCAGGCGTTACACATCACACTCCCTCACACACACACACCTCAGGCGTTACACATCACACACACACACACCTCAGGCGTTACACATCACACTCCCTCACACACACACACCTCAGGCGTTACACATCACACACACACACACACACACACCTCAGGCGTTACACATCACACTCCCACAATCCCACACACACACACCTCAGGCGTTACACATCACACTCCCACAATCCCACACACACACACCTCAGGCGTTACACATCACACTCCCTCACACACACACCTCAGGCGTTACACATCACACATCACACACACACACACACCTCAGGCGTTACACATCACACTCCCACACACACACACCTCAGGCGTTACACATCACACACACCTCAGGCGTTACACATCACACTCCCTCACACAGACACAGACCTCAGGGTAATAAAATAAAAAAACAATAAAAGTCCTGCTCTCGACACATGGGCTAAACTGAAGCACAGGCGATGACATCAGCCATATTGGACACGTACGATCTCTTGATGGCGCCGGACTCGTCGCTCTCGTCCTCCTCCAGCAGCAGACGCAGGTAATAATCCCCGATGCGGATCTCGTCAGACAGGCACTCGTACTTCACCTGAACACAGTCACACAGGGTTACACACTCGTGTTCAGTGACCGCGAGACTGGAGTGTGTCCAGAGACTCGACTCTGACCTCGAACTCCTGGTGGTTCCAGGCGATGATGCTGGCGCTGCCGAGCTCGCGGTCCACACCGAAGCAGCGCATCTCCCCCTCCAGCGCGTCACGCAGCTCCTCACGCGTCTTCAGGTTCCAGATGAGGTTCGAGCGCGCGTGATCCTGCTGAAACCTGCACACACACACAGAGGAACACACTGAAACCTGCACACACACACACACAGACCTGTGGTAAAACTGATGTACCTGAAGTAAAACTGTAGTAAAACGGATGTACCTACGATAAAACTGATGTACCTGTGGTAAAACTGTAGTAAAACTGATGTACCTGTAGTAAAACTGTAGTAAAACTGATGTACCTGAAGTAAAACTGTAGTAAAACGGATGTACCTACGATAAAACTGATGTACCTGTGGTAAAACTGTAGTAAAACTGATGTACCTGTAGTAAAACTGTAGTAAAACTGATGTACCTGAAGTAAAACTGTAGTAAAACTGATGTACCTGAAGTAAAACTGTAGTAAAACGGATGTACCTGCGGTAAAACTGATGTACCTGAAGTAAAACTGTAGTAAAACGGATGTACCTGCGGTAAAACTGATGTACCTGAAGTAAAACTGTAGTAAAACGGATGTACCTGTAGTAAAACGGATGTACCTGTAGTAAAACAGATGTACCTGTAGTAAAACAGATGTACCTGTAGTAAAACTGTAGTAAAACGGATGTACCTGTAGTAAAACTGTAGTAAAATGGATGTACCTGTAGTAAAACTGATGTACCTGTAGTAAAACTGTAGTAAAACGGATGTACCTGTAGTAAAACGGATGTACCTGTAGTAAAACAGATGTACCTGTAGTAAAACAGATGTACCTGTAGTAAAACTGTAGTAAAACGGATGTACCTGTAGTAAAACTGTAGTAAAATGGATGTACCTGTAGTAAAACGGATGTACCTGTAGTAAAACGGATGTACCTGTAGTAAAACGGATGTACCTGTAGTAAAACGGATGTACCTGTAGTAAAACGGATGTACCTGTAGTAAAACTGATGTACCTGTAGTAAAACGGATGTACCTGTAGTAAAACGGATGTACCTGTAGTAAAACTGATGTACCTGTAGTAAAACTGATGTACCTGTAGTAAAACTGTAGTAAAACGGATGTACCTGTAGTAAAACGGATGTACCTGTAGTAAAAGGGATGTACCTGTAGTAAAAGGGATGTACCTGTAGTAAAACTGATGTACCTGTAGTAAAACTGATGTACCTGTAGTAAAACGGATGTACCTGTAGTAAAACTGATGTACCTGTAGTAAAACGGATGTACCTGTAGTAAAACGGATGTACCTGTAGTAAAACTGATGTACCTGTAGTAAAACGGATGTACCTGTAGTAAAACTGATGTACCTGTAGTAAAACGGATGTACCTGTAGTAAAACGGATGTACCTGTAGTAAAACGGATGTACCTGTAGTAAAACGGATGTACCTGTAGTAAAACGGATGTACCTGTAGTAAAACGGATGTACCTGTAGTAAAACGGATGTACCTGATGTACCTGTAGTAAAACTGATGTACCTGTAGTAAAACGGATGTACCTGTAGTAAAACGGATGTACCTGATGTACCTGTAGTAAAACTGATGTACCTGATGTACCTGTAGTAAAACGGATGTACCTGTAGTAAAACGGATGTACCTGATGTACCTGTAGTAAAACTGATGTACCTGATGTACCTGTAGTAAAACGGATGTACCTGATGTACCTGTAGTAAAACGGATGTACCTGTAGTAAAACGGATGTACCTGTAGTAAAACGGATGTACCTGTAGTAAAACGGATGTACCTGTAGTAAAACGGATGTACCTGTAGTAAAACGGATGTACCTGTAGTAAAACGGATGTACCTGTAGTAAAACGGATGTACCTGATGTACCTGTAGTAAAACTGATGTACCTGTAGTAAAACGGATGTACCTGTAGTAAAACGGATGTACCTGATGTACCTGTAGTAAAACTGATGTACCTGTAGTAAAACGGATGTACCTGTAGTAAAACGGATGTACCTGATGTACCTGTAGTAAAACTGATGTACCTGTAGTAAAACGGATGTACCTGTAGTAAAACGGATGTACCTGTAGTAAAACGGATGTACCTGTAGTAAAACTGATGTACCTGTAGTAAAACGGATGTACCCGATGTACCTGTAGTAAAACTGATGTACCTGTAGTAAAACTGATGTACCTGTAGTAAAACTGATGTACCTGTAGTAAAACTGATGTACCTGTAGTAAAACTGATGTACCTGTAGTAAAACGGATGTACCTGATGTACCTGTAGTAAAACTGATGTACCTGTAGTAAAACGGATGTACCTGTAGTAAAACGGATGTACCTGTAGTAAAACGGATGTACCTGTAGTAAAACGGATGTACCTGTAGTAAAACGGATGTACCTGTAGTAAAACTGTAGTAAAACGGATGTACCTGTAGTAAAACGGATGTACCTGTAGTAAAACGGATGTACCTGTAGTAAAACGGATGTACCTGATGTACCTGTAGTAAAACGGATGTACCTGTAGTAAAACTGTAGTAAAACGGATGTACCTGTAGTAAAACTGTAGTAAAACGGATGTACCTGTAGTAAAACGGATGTACCTGTAGTAAAACGGATGTACCTGTAGTAAAACGGATGTACCTGTAGTAAAACGGATGTACCTGTAGTAAAACGGATGTACCTGTAGTAAAACTGTAGTAAAACGGATGTACCTGTAGTAAAACGGATGTACCTGTAGTAAAACGGATGTACCTGTAGTAAAACGGATGTACCTGTAGTAAAACTGTAGTAAAACGGATGTACCTGTAGTAAAACGGATGTACCTGTAGTAAAACGGATGTACCTGTAGTAAAACAGCTCCCAGTTGGACTCGATCTTGATCCGCTGCCGTCTCTTCCTTAGGATGACCGGCTTCTGGTTTGCGTTCTACAATCAGTGCGACAGAATTACTGCAGTGGTGCAATGTTGGTTTAGAAGACAGCGACTACATATAAATAATGCACACAGGGATGTAAGGATAATGCAGATGACACAAGAGCGGTGAAATTAAGCACACATGATACGAAGTTATGATCCTGCAATAAACACACATAACGATGTCGTCCTGAGAAGAGACACGGATGTCAACACACTGATCTAACACAGCGCACGAGTAACAGCAGAATAAACCCATGTGACATGATAAAGTGAGTGACATGAGAAGGGGAGGGTCTAACAGTGGTGGAGGTCTCTGATTGGATAAGGCTACTCACCAGGTTATTCCTGTCCTGCTGCATTGATTGACAGCAGAAACCACAATAAGAGCCGGTGGGGGGGCAGAGATAAGAGAGGTTATTGGTCCTGAGGTCAACCAATCACACTGCTCAATACTAGATGTTCATAACGAACATGGTTCAATTTCAACAAGGCAATGCATGAAATTGTGTGATTGATGGCTCAAGAGCGAAATTATGATGAGGATCAGTTTGTAACTCATGCTCATGATTCCAGAGCTGCAGAACATGCTTCATATCCGCAGAACACACATCACTGCCCAGAATTATCATCCCCGGGAACAACATGAAGATTAGATGACATCGTTAAATGCAAGATGGTGCATTTCATTTTGTTCAACACTCAGACCCAATGTAGGAGTTGTAGTTTTGGTGTAATTTATTTACAGGATGCACAGAATATTGTCATCATACAGGTTATTGTAAAATAACAGAATTATTATATCGGCATCGATTAATGCACATTTACCCAGATGACATCTGCCGTAGTCTAACACTCACTTAAACTTCATTTTTATAAACACTTATAATGTTAATTATTTTTAATTATATTTAATATTGATTTTACTTTTCAGTATTAGCTTTAATGTAATCAGATTTTTAGATCAGTGCATCTGTAATTTAATGAACTGTTTTGTCCCTGTGAAATTCTGAAGATGAATCAGATACAGAAAGGCACAGTTGGCAGATATTTAGGCAGCCAATCAGAATGCGAGCATTCCATGTCAAGAAGTGTGCAAAGGTGTGAGCGTTATTTATTAATAACCCATAGAAGAGCCAGAAGATTACAGAGAGAAAACCCAACCGAGTGTGTACTCAAATGCACAACATGCTTTCACAACATCTCAGAAAAACGAATAACCAGCGAGTCAAAGAGGGAAAAAGCCCAGGCTTGTGCAGTGGACATGCATAGCATTTACAACAACCCAGCAGCACAGGTCAGAGGTCAGAGGTCACTCACCTCCTTCTGGGCGATGCCCATCTTGTCCCTCCAGTGCACCAGCACGAGGTCGGCCTTCTCCTTGGCGAACTTCTCCACCTCTTTCGCAGCCTTACCTGCCAGACGCTGCCACTCGGGCACTTTATTCCTCCCGAACTGGTCCTGCAGAAACAGTCATTAATGCAGTTAGTGCTATAAGAGGACACTTGAGAATAACAGCTGTTCATCATTATACCGTGGCAATCTTGACATTGTCCCGTATGTGCATCCTATCGACGTCCTTCTCCGGCACGGGGTCGGGGCTGTCCAGGTACGCCAGCAGACCCGTGGGCTGGGCACAGAGACAGGGGTAAAGCTTTCTGTGACACTTCCACTGGAAACTATTAATAACTGTACACACTAGGGCTGTCAAATGGCTGAAAAGCTAAAATCAAATTTCGTTCTCAAATATTAGCAAAATTCGAATTCTAAAGGCAATACTTAAAGTAAAATGCCCCTTTTCACAAGTAATATGTAATATGTAATATAAATCTATGGCATCCCCAGAATGTGTCTGTGAAATTTCAGCACAAAATACTCCCAGATCATTTATTATAGCTTGTCAAATTTGCTTTGTGTGTGTCCCTTTAAATGCAAATGAGCTTTAGCTCCGCCTCCATCCAGAAGAGGGCGGAGTCACACAAGCTTCAGAAACTCCGGCGATACCAACACAGGCTGATCTCACTCATCCAGAGTCCCAGTATAACCAGTAGCGAGTGCAGCCTTACGGAGAGACTCAGAGTTTCACTGACACACGGTTCTGAATGTTAGTGAGACATTTATGTAGTTGTTGTGGAGTTACACTGATCATCTCCTCCTCATGTGTAACTTCTCCACAAGTGTCCACAGTTCCTGAGGTGTTTATGAGACAGCGCTGACATGTTCTGGTCAGTAGTGTTCAGTGCTCGTCTGTGCTCGACCACAGGACCGGTTCAGCTCTGCTGGATCTCCTGTAGAACTGGGCTCTGGTGGCGCTGGAGGACCGAATGTCGGCTGGTGTGTGTAAACGAGGTCATTCAAATGTGCAGTCTTTCTGTTTTTTTTATTCTACAAATATTCAAAATTCAAATTGTTATTTGACAGCCCTAGTAGAGCACTTGCCCGGCTCACCAGAATCCTCTTCAGGAGGTTCATGGCAATGGGGTTTTCTGCCGTCCACAAGCCCACCAGATGCCGACTCAGCTGTCTGTGTGAGAGAAGGGGTTATCAGGGTCAGAGGTCAGTGTGTCCTGCAGTGTCAGGGGTCAGAGGTCAGTGTGTCCTGCAGTGTCAGAGGTCAGTGTGTCCTGCAGTGTCAGAGGTCAGAGATGTCCTGCAGTGTCAGAGGTCAGTGTGTCCTGCAGTGTCAGAGGTCAGAGATGTCCTGCAGTGTCAGAGGTCAGTGTGTCCTGCAGTGTCAGAGGTCAGTGTCCTGCAGTGTCAGAGGTCAGTGTGTCCTGCAGTGTCAGAGGTCAGTGATGTCCTGCAGTGTCAGGGGTCAGAGGTCAGTGTGTCCTGCAGTGTCAGAGGTCAGTGTGTCCTACAGTGTCAGAGGTCAGAGATGTCCTGCAGTGTCAGAGGTCAGTGTGTCCTGCAGTGTCAGAGGTCAGTGTCCTGCAGTGTCAGAGGTCAGTGTGTCCTGCAGTGTCAGAGGTCAGTGATGTCCTGCAGTGTCAGGGGTCAGAGGTCAGTGTGTCCTGCAGTGTCAGAGGTCAGTGTGTCCTGCAGTGTCAGAGGTCAGAGATGTCCTGCAGTGTCAGAGGTCAGTGTGTCCTGCAGTGTCAGAGGTCAGTGTGTCCTGCAGTGTCAGAGGTCAGTGTGTCCTGCAGTGTCAGAGGTCAGTGTCCTGCAGTGTCAGAGGTCAGTGTGTCCTGCAGTGTCAGAGGTCAGTGATGTCCTGCAGTGTCAGAGGTCAGTGTGTCCTGCAGTGTCAGAGGTCAGTGTGTCCTGCAGTGTCAGAGGTCAGAGATGTCCTGCAGTGTCAGAGGTCAGTGTGTCCTGCAGTGTCAGAGGTCAGTGATGTCCTGCAGTGTCAGGGGTCAGAGGTCAGTGTGTCCTGCAGTGTCAGAGGTCAGAGATGTCCTGCAGTGTCAGAGGTCAGTGATGTCCTGCAGTGTCAGAGGTCAGTGATGTCCTGCAGTGTCAGAGGTCAGTGATGTCCTGCAGTGTCAGGGGTCAGAGGTCAGTGTGTCCTGCAGTGTCAGAGGTCAGTGTGTCCTGCAGTGTCAGAGGTCAGTGATGTCCTGCAGTGTCAGGGGTCAGAGGTCAGTGTGTCCTGCAGTGTCAGAGGTCAGTGTGTCCTGCAGTGTCAGAGGTCAGAGATGTCCTGCAGTGTCAGGGGTCAGAGGTCAGTGTGTCCTGCAGTGTCAGAGGTCAGTGTGTCCTGCAGTGTCAGAGGTCAGAGATGTCCTGCAGTGTCAGAGGTCAGTGTGTCCTGCAGTGTCAGAGGTCAGTGTGTCCTGCAGTGTCAGAGGTCAGTGTGTCCTGCAGTGTCAGAGGTCAGTGTGTCCTGCAGTGTCAGAGGTCAGTGTGTCCTGCAGTGTCAGAGGTCAGTGTGTCCTGCAGTGTCAGAGGTCAGTGTGTCCTGCAGTGTCAGAGGTCAGTGTGTCAGTGTGTCCTGCAGTGTCAGAGGTCAGTGTGTCCTGCAGTGTCAGAGGTCAGTGTGTCCTGCAGTGTCAGAGGTCAGTGTGTCCTGCAGTGTCAGAGGTCAGTGTGTCCTGCAGTGTCAGAGGTCAGTGTGTCCTACAGTGTCAGAGGTCAGTGTGTCCTGCAGTGTCAGAGGTCAGTGATGTCCTGCAGTGTCAGAGGTCAGAGATGTCCTGCAGTGTCAGAGGTCAGTGTGTCCTACAGTGTCAGAGGTCAGTGTGTCCTGCAGTGTCAGAGGTCAGTGTGTCCTGCAGTGTCAGAGGTCAGTGTGTCCTGCAGTGTCAGAGGTCAGTGTGTCCTGCAGTGTCAGAGGTCAGTGTGTCCTGCAGTGTCAGAGGTCAGTGTGTCCTGCAGTGTCAGAGGTCAGTGATGTCCTGCAGTGTCAGAGGTCAGTGTGTCCTGCAGTGTCAGAGGTCAGTGTGTCCTGCAGTGTCAGAGGTCAGTGTGTCCTGCAGTGTCAGAGGTCAGTGTGTCCTGCAGTGTCAGAGTGTCCTGCAGTGTCAGAGGTCAGTGTGTCCTGCAGTGTCAGAGGTCAGTGTGTCCTGCAGTGTCAGAGGTCAGAGATGTCCTGCAGTGTCAGAGGTCAGTGTGTCCTACAGTGTCAGAGGTCAGTGTGTCCTGCAGTGTCAGAGGTCAGTGTGTCCTGCAGTGTCAGAGGTCAGTGTGTCCTGCAGTGTCAGAGGTCAGTGTGTCCTGCAGTGTCAGAGGTCAGTGTGTCCTACAGTGTCAGAGGTCAGTGTGTCCTGCAGTGTCAGAGGTCAGTGTGTCCTGCAGTGTCAGAGGTCAGAGATGTCCTACAGTGTCAGAGGTCAGTGATGTCCTGCAGTGTCAGAGGTCAGTGTGTCCTGCAGTGTCAGAGGTCAGTGATGTCCTGCAGTGTCAGAGGTCAGTGATGTCCTGCAGTGTCAGGGGTCAGAGGTCAGTGTGTCCTGCAGTGTCAGAGGTCAGAGATGTCCTGCAGTGTCAGAGGTCAGAGATGTCCTGCAGTGTCAGAGGTCAGTGATGTCCTGCAGTGTCAGAGGTCAGTGTGTCCTGCAGTGTCAGAGGTCAGTGATGTCCTGCAGTGTCAGGGGTCAGAGGTCAGTGTGTCCTGCAGTGTCAGAGGTCAGTGTGTCCTGCAGTGTCAGAGGTCAGAGATGTCCTGCAGTGTCAGGGGTCAGAGTGTCCTGCAGTGTCAGAGGTCAGTGTGTCCTGCACTGTCAGAGGTCAGTGTGTCCTGCAGTGTCAGAGGTCAGTGTGTCCTACAGTGTCAGAGGTCAGAGATGTCCTGCAGTGTCAGAGGTCAGTGTGTCCTGCAGTGTCAGAGGTCAGTGTGTCCTGCAGTGTCAGAGGTCAGTGTGTCCTGCAGTGTCAGAGGTCAGTGTGTCCTGCAGTGTCAGAGGTCAGTGTGTCCTACAGTGTCAGAGGTCAGTGTGTCCTGCAGTGTCAGAGGTCAGTGTGTCCTGCAGTGTCAGAGGTCAGTGTGTCCTGCAGTGTCAGAGGTCAGTGTGTCCTGCAGTGTCAGAGATCAGTGTGTCCTACAGTGTCAGAGGTCAGTGTGTCCTGCAGTGTCAGAGGTCAGAGATGTCCTGCAGTGTCAGAGGTCAGTGTGTCCTGCAGTGTCAGAGGTCAGAGATGTCCTGCAGTGTCAGGGGTCAGAGGTCAGTGTGTCCTGCAGTGTCAGAGGTCAGTGTGTCCTGCAGTGTCAGAGGTCAGTGTGTCCTGCAGTGTCAGAGGTCAGTGTGTCCTGCAGTGTCAGAGGTCAGATATGTCCTGCAGTGTCAGAGGTCAGAGATGTCCTGCAGTGTCAGAGGTCAGTGTGTCCTGCAGTGTCAGAGGTCAGAGATGTCCTGCAGTGTCAGAGGTCAGTGTGTCCTGCAGTGTCAGAGGTCAGTGTGTCCTACAGTGTCAGAGGTCAGAGATGTCCTGCAGTGTCAGAGGTCAGTGTGTCCTGCAGTGTCAGAGGTCAGTGATGTCCTACAGTGTCAGAGGTCAGTGTGTCCTACAGTGTCAGAGGTCAGTGTGTCCTACAGTGTCAGAGGTCAGTGTGTCCTGCAGTGTCAGAGGTCAGTGTGTCCTGCAGTGTCAGAGGTCAGTGTGTCCTACAGTGTCAGAGGTCAGAGATGTCCTGCAGTGTCAGAGGTCAGAGATGTCCTGCAGTGTCAGAGGTCAGTGTGTCCTACAGTGTCAGAGGTCAGTGTGTCCTACAGTGTCAGAGGTCAGTGTGTCCTGCAGTGTCAGAGGTCAGAGATGTCCTGCAGTGTCAGAGGTCAGTGTGTCCTACAGTGTCAGAGGTCAGTGTGTCCTACAGTGTCAGAGGTCAGTGTGTCCTGCAGTGTCAGAGGTCAGTGTGTCCTGCAGTGTCAGAGGTCAGTGTGTCCTACAGTGTCAGAGGTCAGTGTGTCCTACAGTGTCAGAGGTCAGTGTGTCCTGCAGTGTCAGAGGTCAGTGTGTCCTGCAGTGTCAGAGGTCAGTGTGTCCTGCAGTGTCAGAGATCAGTGTGTCCTACAGTGTCAGAGGTCAGTGTGTCCTGCAGTGTCAGAGGTCAGAGATGTCCTGCAGTGTCAGAGGTCAGTGTGTCCTGCAGTGTCAGAGGTCAGAGATGTCCTGCAGTGTCAGGGGTCAGAGGTCAGTGTGTCCTGCAGTGTCAGAGGTCAGTGTGTCCTGCAGTGTCAGAGGTCAGAGATGTCCTGCAGTGTCAGAGGTCAGTGTGTCCTGCAGTGTCAGAGGTCAGATATGTCCTGCAGTGTCAGAGGTCAGAGATGTCCTGCAGTGTCAGAGGTCAGTGTGTCCTGCAGTGTCAGAGGTCAGAGATGTCCTGCAGTGTCAGAGGTCAGTGTGTCCTGCAGTGTCAGAGGTCAGTGTGTCCTACAGTGTCAGAGGTCAGAGATGTCCTGCAGTGTCAGAGGTCAGTGTGTCCTGCAGTGTCAGAGGTCAGTGTGTCCTGCAGTGTCAGAGGTCAGATATGTCCTGCAGTGTCAGAGGTCAGAGATGTCCTGCAGTGTCAGAGGTCAGTGTGTCCTGCAGTGTCAGAGGTCAGAGATGTCCTGCAGTGTCAGGGGTCAGAGGTCAGTGTGTCCTGCAGTGTCAGAGGTCAGTGTGTCCTGCAGTGTCAGAGGTCAGAGATGTCCTGCAGTGTCAGAGGTCAGAGGTCAGAGATGTCCTGCAGTGTCAGAGGTCAGAGATGTCCTGCAGTGTCAGAGGTCAGAGATGTCCTGCAGTGTCAGGGGTCAGAGGTCAGAGATGTCCTGCAGTGTCAGAGGTCAGTGATGTCCTGCAGTGTCAGAGGTCAGTGTGTCCTGCAGTGTCAGAGGTCAGAGATGTCCTGCAGTGTCAGGGGTCAGAGGTCAGTGTGTCCTGCAGTGTCAGAGGTCAGTGTGTCCTGCAGTGTCAGAGGTCAGAGATGTCCTGCAGTGTCAGGGGTCAGAGTGTCCTGCAGTGTCAGAGGTCAGTGTCCTGCAGTGTCAGAGGTCAGAGATGTCCTGCAGTGTCAGAGGTCAGTGTGTCCTGCAGTGTCAGAGGTCAGTGTGTCCTGCAGTGTCAGAGGTCAGTGTGTCCTGCAGTGTCAGAGGTCAGAGATGTCCTGCAGTGTCAGAGGTCAGTGTGTCCTGCAGTGTCAGAGGTCAGTGTGTCCTGCAGTGTCAGAGGTCAGAGATGTCCTGCAGTGTCAGAGGTCAGTGTCCTGCAGTGTCAGAGGTCAGTGTGTCCTGCAGTGTCAGAGGTCAGTGTGTCCTGCAGTGTCAGAGGTCAGAGATGTCCTGCAGTGTCAGAGGTCAGTGTGTCCTGCAGTGTCAGAGGTCAGTGTGTCCTGCAGTGTCAGAGGTCAGTGTGTCCTGCAGTGTCAGAGGTCAGAGATGTCCTGCAGTGTCAGAGGTCAGTGTCCTGCAGTGTCAGAGGTCAGTGTGTCCTGCAGTGTCAGAGGTCAGTGTGTCCTGCAGTGTCAGAGGTCAGAGATGTCCTGCAGTGTCAGAGGTCAGTGTGTCCTGCAGTGTCAGAGGTCAGTGTGTCCTACAGTGTCAGAGGTCAGTGTGTCCTGCAGTGTCAGAGGTCAGTGTGTCCTACAGTGTCAGAGGTCAGTGTGTCCTGCAGTGTCAGAGGTCAGTGTGTCCTGCAGTGTCAGAGGTCAGAGATGTCCTGCAGTGTCAGAGGTCAGTGTCTCCTGCAGTGTCAGAGGTCAGTGTGTCCTGCAGTGTCAGAGGTCAGAGATGTCCTGCAGTGTCAGAGGTCAGTGTGTCCTGCAGTGTCAGAGGTCAGAGATGTCCTGCAGTGTCAGAGGTCAGTGATGTCCTGCAGTGTCAGAGGTCAGTGTGTCCTGCAGTGTCAGAGGTCAGTGTGTCCTGCAGTGTCAGAGGTCAGAGATGTCCTGCAGTGTCAGAGGTCAGAGATGTCCTGCAGTGTCAGAGGTCAGTGTGTCCTGCAGTGTCAGAGGTCAGTGTGTCCTGCAGTGTCAGAGGTCAGTGTGTCCTACAGTGTCAGAGGTCAGTGATGTCCTGCAGTGTCAGAGGTCAGTGTGTCCTGCAGTGTCAGAGGTCAGTGTGTCCTGCACTGTCAGAGGTCAGAGATGTCCTGCAGTGTCAGAGGTCAGAGATGTCCTGCAGTGTCAGAGGTCAGTGTGTCCTGCAGTGTCAGAGGTCAGAGATGTCCTGCAGTGTCAGAGGTCAGTGATGTCCTGCAGTGTCAGAGGTCAGTGTGTCCTGCAGTGTCAGAGGTCAGAGATGTCCTGCAGTGTCAGAGGTCAGTGCAGTGTCAGAGGTCAGTGTGTCCTACAGTGTCAGAGGTCAGAGATGTCCTGCAGTGTCAGAGGTCAGTGTGTCCTACAGTGTCAGAGGTCAGAGATGTCCTGCAGTGTCAGAGGTCAGAGATGTCCTGCAGTGTCAGAGGTCAGTGTGTCCTGCAGTGTCAGAGGTCAGAGATGTCCTGCAGTGTCAGAGGTCAGTGTGTCCTGCAGTGTCAGAGGTCAGTGTGTCCTACAGTGTCAGAGGTCAGTGATGTCCTGCAGTGTCAGAGGTCAGAGGTCAGTGATGTCCTGCAGTGTAACTGTGATGAGCCTGACCTGTTGGTGAGCATCCGCTGGTCAGCGCTGACGGTGAACATGGAGGTGTGGAGGTGTCTGGGTAAAGCTCCTTCGCTCAGGGCCAGATCCTGCATCTTAGTGGCGATCTCCTTATCCCCTTCCTGACACACACACACACACACACACAGTTTAATAGACTGACAGGGACCGCAGATAAACACGCGGCAGGAACTGCAGGTCTCACCTCAATGATGGCCTTCATGATCAGGCCGGCTCCTTTCACGATGGCCATGGAGGGATGCTGTGGAGAAACACAAATACACACATCAAGGATGCAACCAAAAGTGACGACAAAAACATTTATAATGTTACAAAAAATTATATTTCAAATAAATGCTGTTCTTTTGAACTTTTTATTCATCAAAGAATCCTAAAGAATAAAATGCATCAGTTTCCACAGAAATATAATAATCGTAAATGTTTCTTGATCATCAGATCATCATATTATCCTGATTTCTGAAGGACTGGAGACTGGAGTAATGATGCTGAACATTCGGTAACACTTTATAATAACTGCACGCTATTAATCATTAGTTAAGCATTAGAAACCGGTTAATTCATCATTTATAAAGCATTAATAGACATTAATAAACAGTTTATAAATACAGCTATATATGCTTTATTCTTGATTTAAAAGCATATCTATGATGTTTAATATTAATTGTATTTTCATACTTTATTAATGATCAATTTATCATTTCTAAATTATTGCATTATTTACAAACCAGTTATTTAAGAGTTGTCAGTGGTTCATAACATTACTTAAAGTGTAAGAAAATTATTAATAAACTATTTAAAATGTACATTCATACATATTATTCAGACATATAGTAATAGTTACTTAGTGTGTTAATAAATGCTTTATTAACATGTATTTCTACTGTAATTCAGGGTTAATTCAAGTAGTTATAAAGCATTTAGTAGTGGTCAGTTAACTATTTTGTGAGCTCATCTAAAGTGAGGACTATTCATGCCTCGTAAAGCATTTATAAAGGAGATTTAAAGGCTGTTCATATTTCTATGTTCTGTATCACAGTTGTGTTTCTTTAATTTTTCAGTTTAGAAGATAACTGAGCCTTTAAATCTCCTTTATAAATGCTTTACAAGGCATGAATAGTCCTCACTTTAGATGAGCTCACAAACACAGTTAACTGACCACTACTAAATGCTTTATAACTACCTGAATTTACTACATCTACTGACACTTTCTAAGTGATCTTATGATTCACTGACAACTCTTAAATAACTGGTTTGTAAATAATGCTATACTTAATTTAGAAATTATTAATTGACCATTAACAAAGTATGAAAATACACTTATTAAACGCATTATAGAGAATTTATTTATAAGCATATCTACAATTTAGAAACTGTTTATTAAAGGGGTCATGACATGTTTTTTTTAATTTTTTTTATTATGTTCCCTTAGGTGCAATAATAGTATTACTATAGTTTTTTGTACAAAAAAAACGTAAAAAATTTAGTGATTTATGACCTTTTCCCACCCTGTTTCTCACCTCTGATTCAAACAGTCTGTTTTGGGGTGTTTCCCCTTTAAGAGTTCAGTGTTAACGCCCACTGTTATGATGCTCCACCACGTGAAACTTCGGTCTTCCAATCTTTTACCATCGTGTCAATTCTCAATTGATTTTGATTCATATGCGCGAGGGAGAGAGGGAGAGAGAGAGAGAGAGAGAGAGAGAGAGAGAGAGAGAGAGAGAGAGAGAGACAGTTTGAAGGCGCGGCCGGGGCTCTCTCTCACTCTCTATCTATCTATCTCTCTCTCTCACTCATCTGATCACTCACCGTTCAAATAAAGCTTTGGCGGGCTGCATATGCTGCAAATAAACTGCATCCGACTGCTTTCCCTGACATCTGGATCGTTCGGCAGTATATTCAAACATGTTGTTTGTCCACAGCAGGAACAGCACATCTGCGTGGCATCACAGTCATCTTGTAAACACAGACCCACTCGCTGCACGACAACAATGTGATGATGCGAAATGAGGTGTAGTTGTCTTGCGCTGGAGGCGGTCATATGCAAACGACTGGTATGTCACTTCGTACCGTGACATCACTTCGTTCAAAGGATCTAGAACGAGCTGTATTTAGAGCTTGATTAAATAAATGGTTCGTTTATAAGGGGGAGGACGTCTTAAGTTATGAAACTTGCAGGAGGTTTTAATGGTACAAAGACCTCTTATATACCAAAAGATCAAGGCAAATTTGGTTTCTCATGTCATGACCCCTTTAATGTCTATTAATGCTTTATAAAAGATGAATTAACTGTTTACTCATGCTTAACTAATGATTAATAGCGTGCAGTTATTATAAAGTGTTACCCATTAGGGTGTATGAAAGCTGCAGCTCCAGACCTGGAAGAGTTTGAAGAGCGTGCGCCCGTGTGACGCCGCCATCTCCAGCAACATGTCGAACTGCTGGCCCTCCGTGGTCTCGCTGTACGGCGCGCAGAGGGCAAAGGTCAGGAAGTCCAGCAGAGAGCTGATCACTAACGCCCCGGTGCCCTGATCCTGAGGAGACACACACACTGAGTCAAGCGCTCGCTGACACACTCACACTCACTCACTCTCACTATCACACACTCGCTCTCGCTCTCACGCCCTCGCTCTCACGCTCCCTCTCACGCTCCCTCTCACGCTCCCTCTCACGCTCCCTCTCACGCTCCCTCTCACGCTCCCTCTCACGCTCCCTCTCACGCTCCCTCTCACGCTCCCTCTCACGCTCCCTCTCACGCTCCCTCTCACGCTCCCTCTCACGCTCCCTCTCACGCTCCCTCTCACGCTCCCTCTCACGCTCCCTCTCACGCTCCCTCTCACGCTCCCTCTCACTCTCACACTCTCTCTCACACTCTCTCTCACACTCACACTCACTCTCACTCTCACTCTCACACTCACTCTCACTCTCACTCTCACTCACACTCACACTCACACTCACTCTCTCACTCACTCTCACTCTCACTCTCACTCTCACACTCACTCTCACTCTCACTCTCACTCTCACTCTCACACTCACACTCACTCTCACACTCACTCTCACTCTCACTCTCACTCTCACTCACACTCACTCTCACACTCACTCTCACACTCACTCTCACACTCACTCTCACACTCACTCTCACACTCACTCTCACACTCACTCTCACACTCACTCTCACACTCACTCTCACACTCACTCTCACACTCACACTCACTCTCACACTCACTCTCACACTCACTCTCACACTCACTCTCACACTCACTCTCACACTCACTCTCACACTCACTCTCACACTCACTCTCACACTCACTCTCACACTCACTCTCACACTCACTCTCACACTCACTCTCACACTCACTCTCACACTCACTCTCACACTCACTCTCACACTCACTCTCACGACGCACCACATTACTGATAAACTTCTCCAGCAGGTTCTCCAGGAACTTCTTTGAGGAGAGCAGAGAGGCTTTATTCAGCTGCTCCTGCCGCAGGTCGTAATCATCGTGCATCGGCTGTAGAAACACACACGTCAGGTCTGAATCTGCGCATTTATGTCAATCTGTCACACGTTCATCATCATACTTACACACATCAAAGCACACAGCATGTCTATGGCTGCGTGCGTCACACCGTTGTTGTTCCTCTTCAGCGCTTTTACGGTTTTTACTCCCAATTTCTCTCTAAACCTGCAACACAAACATCAAGCAATTGACCAAAAAGACACATAAAAAAATTTACTCACATTTTTATAATATATATTGTAACATTATATATGGCCCAGAAAAATAAATAAATGAAGATAGATAGGTGGATAGATAGAAACACTATATTGCCAAAAGTTTTGGGACGTCTGCCTTTACATGCCCATGGACTTTAATGACATCCCATTCCTGATCTGTTTTGTTACGGGCGGTCGGACACCACCCTTAACATAAAGGAGAGAACGCACACAGATCGGCTTGTAGCAAAAACAGGGTTATGTTTATTTAACAGATTGGTTTTTAAATAATAGGTAGGTAGCAACAAAATCCACTACAAAGGCGGAACGCTTTCTACTGCCGGGTGGACAGCTAGTCGGCGGATGTTCGAAGACAGAAAACACGGCTGTGCATCGTCTCTGTTCTCAGTCTCTGTGTGCGCCGCTCAGGAACGGAGCCAGAAGCCTTTTATAGCGCAAACTTAGGCATCGCTCAGGTGTGGCTCATCTGCAATTAAGAGAAGGGGAAGAGACACTGCACTCAAGCACACATGTAGCAACAAACACCAGAGCTGAGGGACATAACACCCCCACCCCAAAATGGTGACTTGTCGCCATACATTGAACAAGAAAATACTTAATTTTTTTAATATAAAATATATAAAAATATAACAAAATGAATACTATTAAGCATCGACTCTAGACAATGCATCTGCAATAATATTGTCTTTTCCCCGGACATGCACAATTTGGAGGTTAAACGGTTGAAGCAATAGACTCCAGCGCATTAACCTACGGTTTGAATTGTACATGCGACTGAGGAATTTGAGTGGGTCATGGTCAGTATAGACCAGTGGTTCTCAACCTTTTTTGGCCCAGCGCCCCCTTTCCAAGATCCAGAAGCCTGACCGCCCTGACTGCTAAGAAACCATGAACTGCGCTCTCCATGACATGATGACGAGGATTCATTGCATTCGATACAAAGGATTGATTGATTTCTAGCCCTTGCATTAGATTTACTACTAGATATATTTATGGAGATGAGAAAGAAAAACCTGCCCTGTACAGCTATGATCAGCTGTCCGGCCGAGCGTTCGATGTTGTTACGGAAAGGCCGAAGCTGATCAGTTGGGTTTTGTTATTATTACTTGCTGTGCACTTGCGGCATTCTGAAAAGTTGAGATGTTTTCAACCGAGGCGTCGGTTAACATATGTCTTCAGTGAACTAATTTATTTAAACGCAAATAATAATAATTACAATTATTACCATTATTATTATTACATTTGGGCTATGTAGAAGACGCTTTTATCCAAAAAAAAGAAGAAGAACAAAGCAATTATTCAAATGTCACTCACAATACAAGTTAGTAGACAACAATACAGGGCTAAGATTATCACAAATAAACACAAGATGTTAGTTTACGCATATCCAAGTGTGTGTGCGGAGTGTGGTGCTTACTGCATGAGGCGCAGGCGCGATCACATGCATTTTCCTATCAACAGTGGAAATAACTTAAAATACTAGCTACAGTATATAATTTCTGGTCATACAAAAAAAAACCATAATTTGCAACTTGTATTTAAACTCACAATAACAAGAAAATGTGCTTTTGTAAAATAAAATCAAACTATCAGGCGCACTTTGATGAACTGGAGCGCATCTCAAAAATTAACTGAAACAAAATATAGCCTACCTATATTGAAATGTCCACTTTTAAACGAAAAAAATCTGATCGAAAGCAAATACCCGTATGAAAGGTGCATTTCTCTCTAAAGGCGCATCTGCTTTACAGCGGAGATGGAGATGTTTTCAGCCGACAGCGACACTGATTTATAAAACACTAGTTTATTAATAAACAATTAAAATGGGTCAATGTGAAGACACATTTATTATCATATTAACTTATAGGCCTAAAACATCTATAAATCAGTTATAGAAAAATATAAAAAATATAATTTCCAGGTTCTAATTTGGCCTTAGAAATTGTTTCCATATTAATTTGTGAATATTTTAAATGTTTAATAAAGGGGCAAAAAGTCATAAACAAAAATATGAAAATACATACATAATATGCTATATATAAATTTCCATTTTTCAATTACAGGTTAAAAAGGAAAAAGGAATGGACACAAAAGTACACGGACCCAATTCTATCAAACTTTTTCTACAAATGCATTATTTTTTAAAATATTTAATAATATAAGGTCCTTTTACTTTTGCATCCATTCGTTTTTCCTTTTTAACCCGTAATTGAAAAATGAAAAATTAACGGTAGTTGTAGTCTATTTTTAAAATGCAATTGACATATTTACATATTTTTGTTCGACTTTTTGCCCCTTTATTAAACATTTAAAATACTAAATTTAGATTTTACTGTTTTTCTAAGGCCAAATTAGAATTTAAGCCTTGTACAATTGGCTTAATGAACGGAATAAGCACAGCACGTTCACAAATCAAACAGCGCGTTAACTCCGTCTCAGCATAGTCAATAATCGACTAAGATTCATACACATTAATTATTACTTTATATTTCTATTTAAACGTTTTAAACTTCGAATGATCTGTATTCTAACTGTTAGAGGCTCCGGTTCTCATAGGAACCTGAGACTCGCGCTTGGGACTGCACGTGCGTATTGGATCGTCTGGCCTGGTGGGACTCCGAATGAAGGTGGAATGGATTTGAGCAGCAGCGTGGAAATCAATGCTGTAGCTAAAACGCCCATGCATTCAAATTAACATCGTATGTGTTGTCAGAGGCTTAAAAAAGTTGTGATAATAACAGTGAGTATATAGTGCCACAGTCAGACATAACGCCCCCCATTTGTGCCTGAGCGCCCCCCTCTCAGCTGCCTCGTTCCCAACGCCCCCCAACACTGTCCAAACGCCCCCGTTGAGAAACGCTAGTATAGACCTTAACTGGATGTACCGTAGAACCTAGATACACTTCGAAGTGTTGAATAGATAAGACTAAAGCTAAAGTCTCTTGCTCAATAGTGGAGTACTTTCGCTGGGCAGAATTAAATTTCTTAGAGAAGAAACTCACGGGATGGTTTATGTCGTCTGCGCCTGATTGCAAAAGCACGGCACCGGCGCCTACGATGCTGGCGTCTACAGCAAACTGGAACGGTTTGTTAAAGTCTGGCGCAGCGAGCACGGGAGCAGTCAGCAAGAGAGCCTTGACGTTTTCAAACGCTCTATTACAGGACTCCGTCCACTCAAATTTAGTTTTGGGACTCAGTAGGTTAGTGAGGGGACAGACCACAGTCGAAAAGTTCTTACAAAAACTGTGATAGTAGCCTACCATTCCTAAGAATCGGCGTAGCGCACGCCGATCGCAAGGCACAGGAAATTCTTGAACAGCGGCGACCTTAGCCTTTACTGGTAAAACATGTCCTCTACCTACTATCCGCCCCAAGTAAGTAACAGTGGCTTTTCCAAACTCACATTTTGCTAGATTAATTGTGAGGTTTGCACTGGACAATCTACGGAAAAGTTCTCGAAGTTGTGTTATGTGATCGGACCAGTGTGTACTACATAGGACTATATCATCCAGATACGCCTCGCAATTGGACATTCCTGCTAAAACAATATTTGCCAAACGCTGGAAGGAGGCAGGTGCGTTACGCATTCCGAAAGCCATAACTTTATAATGCATAAATGCATCTGAGGTCACAAAAGCTGAAATTTGTCTTGCTCTTGGTGTAAGTGGCACTTGACGGTAACCTTTTAGGAGGTCGATTTTAGTGACAAACATGGCCGAGCCAACGCGGCCTACACAATCATCCATCCGCGGTAATGGATAACAGTCTGGCAGAGTGATTGCATTAACACGCCTGTCGTCCGTACAAAACCTGCAAGTGCCATCAGGTTTGCCAACTAAAAGGCACGAAAACTACGAGAAGTAGGTTTGCTCAGCCACTGATCTTTAATGACGCTCAAAGGTGTGCGAACGTCGTGAGCAAACACTAGCTCTGCAGGGCTGAAATCAATTGACTCCTGTACGACTTCTCTAGAGGCCATAAGCATCCAAGGAATTGCATCTTCCCAGTCTGTTCCCACCTCCAAACAATATGCACGCAGCATCAATTTTTGCGTCTGATGGTAACGCTCGAGGCCGCCTTGACTCTCCGGATGGTACGCGCTAGAAATGCGGTGCTTAATGTGGAGCGACTTTAGGACTTGGGAAAACACACGCGAAGTAAAATTTGTTCCTTGGTCACTTTGAACGATTTTCGGTAGCCCCACAAAAGAAATATGTAGTTGCTCCACCCTTTGCAACTATAAAAGCTTCAACTCTTCTGGGAAGGCTTTCCACAAGGTTCCCAAGTGTGTTGAGAATTTTTTGACCATTCTTCTAGAAGCTCATTAGTGAGGTCAGGCATTGATGTTGGACGGGCTGCACGATTATGACCAAAATGATTATCACGATTATTTTGATCAATATTGAGATGACGATTAATTATCACGATTATTTGTTGATTTTAACCAAAACAAATTTTATTTTCACATAGGCTAATTATAACTGCTTTCACATCCATATTGTGCTACATTCCTGCTAATCTACAAACAAAACACACAAAAAATTACTTGGATTTACTTGGCCTACTACTGAGAAACTGTTGTTCCCAATTGCTTCCACTTTGTTATAATACCACTAACAATTGACCGTGGAATATTTAGTAGTGAGGAAATTTCCCGAATGGACTTACTGCACAGGTGGCACCCAATAACGGTACCACGCTTAGGTTCACTGAGCTCCTGGGAGCGACCCATTCTTTCACAGATGTGTGTAGAAGCGTCTGCATGCCTAGTGCTTGATTTAAACAACTGTGGCCATGGAAGTGATTGAAACACCTGAATTCAATGATTTGGAGGGGTGTGTCCCAATACTTTTGGCAATATAGTGTAGAGAGAGAGAGAGAGAGAGAGAGAGAGAGAGAGAGAGAGATATTTCTGGTAGTCCATTCAATATTTGCATGGTTCTAAACAAATACTGAATGAATTGTAGATGTATAAATAGAGGACAGGAACACAACTAGTCGATTCATACATCTCAGTGACCCAGAAAAACACAATAAAATGATTTATGACAGTTGAGAGAAAGAGAGAAAGCAGGTGTAAAGCGTTTAAAAAAGGGGAAATGTAAAACAGCAAGACAAATGAAGATTTCCTTAAAATGGTTTCAGATAGGAAGGCCGATGGACGGATGAGAGAAAGAAAGGGTACACTGAGATATATGGATAATATTTACATTGCAGGTTCGAGTCCACCCATGGGACCAGACCTTAGGACAACAGAGGGGTTTCATTACAACCCAGACAGAACATGTGCAGATATAGAGAAGGGCAACGTGAGTGTGAACCGAGAGGATACGGTGAATAATCAGGAGTCGCTCCGACTAAACACACGAGTATCGCAGTCTCAGCTCAACACTGCATTCATCTCAAGCATTTAAACGCGATATAAACAGGTTGATCTGTTATGTGAATGCAGATCGTTTGTGTTTGTGCATCTCTGCAGCAGAGGTGTGTGACGAGCCGTACTTCGGGAGCTGTGTGAAGGCCTGGAAACCGGCTTTGGACGCCACGAGTCTCCTGATGGCCTGAAACTGGGCCTCCAGCTCCACGTTCGGCCCGGGCAGATCCACGTCCTGGGACAGCAGGGCCAGAACCGCATTGCTGATCAGCTTCTCTTTATTCTCAGAGAAAAGACCCTATAACACACAGAGCAGAAGGGCGGGCCACACTGAAGCCCAGTGAACGAACACACACACACACACACACACACAGAGAGCCGTGGGAACACACTCACGTCCTGAGTGACGGCGTGCAACACACCACTGTACGAGATGTTGGCATTGAATCTGAACACGGCATCCGCAAAATTGCCATCTAGAATAAAAAACAAAAAACATTAATTATTATAACAGTTTCACTGTTGTGAATTTATTCCTGTGATCAAAGCTGAATTCTCAGCATCATTACTCCAGTCTTGTGTCACATGATAATTCTAATAATTCTGATAATTCTAATATGACGCTTGATTTGACGCTCAAGAAACATAGATAATATTCAATGTTCAGTTCAGATTTCTGTGGAAACGTCATATATTTTATTTTTCAGGATTCTTTGATGAATAGAAAGTTCAAAAGAACAGCATTTATTTGAAACAGAATCTTTGTGACATTATAAATGTCTTTACTGTCACGTCCTTGCTGAATTAAAGTATTAATTTCTTTATTTAAACAACCCTCTTACTGATACTGACCTCAAACGTTTAAATGACTATGAGTATAAATACACATTCTGTATACATGCACACACTAACAGTTAGAAGATAAATATCAATGTTCAGCCCTCCTGCTATTAACAGCACTAAAGCTGAGGACAGCATGAGGTGTGTGTGCTGCACTAAATCACAAAGCAAAATTCTCTTCAGATCTTGTAAAACACTGTTTTTCAGACACTGAACGATGAGTGTGCGTGTGTGTGTGTGTGTGTGTGTGTGTGTCTGTCGTACTGGGCGGCGCGGCGAGGAATCTGAGGTGAAGACTCTCCACCTCCTCGTCCACATGAGAGCTGATCAGACCCCAGCGCTGACCCCGACGCGAGCTCGCCATCTTCACACACACATCCCTGTTCCCAGACGCCCGCACGCTGTCCAACAGACTCGCCAGCAGAGAGTCCCTGCACACACACACACACGTCAAACACACGCTGACATCAGGAGAGCAGAGCACAGTCTATGAAGTTAAATTAGTAGCTAAACTCGAGCGCACGTAGATGTGAATTTGAGAACTTGTACAAAAAATATTCGTACTTGTACGCGAACATTTACACTCACAACTCCGATATGAAAACCTGTAAAATAAAAATCTGAACTTGACCGCTGAGATTTGCACTCGCAGACAATAGTCACAAACCTGTATTCTGAATGTGAAGCTGCAGACAAGTAGTCACAAATGTGTAAAATGCCATTCACAAAGATACAACGACAGACACAAACTTGTTATACACATTTGCACTTCTTCTGACATTCAAATTCGCAGTACAACCTCAAACTGGCATTTGCAACTTCTCAAATCTGTCACTGCAAGTGCAAATTTTGCGCCTTGACTTTTGCTACTCTTTTCGCGATATATTAGATGCAAAACTGATTTGTGCACTTGCAGCTCCGTAGAGGCGAGAGGGGGCGGGGAGGGGCGGGGGGGTGTTGCGGAAATGGAGTCGTTTTATTGGTTGGCGCCTAGCCAATGAAATCGGACTTGTATTGTACGCGATGATGTCACGAAACTCTGTCTGAAACGCTATCATGGCTTAATGCATTAGACTGATATTAAAATAAAAAAATTATATTATAAAACTCAGTGATCCAAAATTCAGTAAACACCACACTAGTAATAATGCATACTATGTACAGCAAAGCAGATGAGCTTTTCATTTGCTTTTTATACGCGTTTAATTGTTAAGCATTTTCCTTAAATAGAAAACCAAGAAAGCACTTCATTTACATTTATTCATTTAGCAGACGCTTTTATCCAAAGCGACTTACGCATGAGAACAATAGAAGCAGTTAAACTAACAATAGGACAAAAATGTGAAAGTGCGAGTCTATGACATTTCTCAGTTTATTCTAACGCAGTATGTACTTTTTTTTAGGCTTAATGGACCAACAGTTATAAAGATTAAATAAACATACACAATTCGTTATACATTATTAATAAAACACAGACAGCAGGTTTATTTGCACTGAACACAAATTTGCTTTCTTTCGTCATATTCTGGGCTCTTTCCTGTACATAGTATGCATTATTAGTGTGGTGTTTACTGAATTTTGGATCACTGAGTTTGATAATATAATTTTTTTTATTTTAATATCAGTCTAATGCATTAAGCCATGATAGCGTTTCAGACAGAGCGTCCCTGAGGACGCGGGTTTCGTGACATCATCGCGTACAATACAAGTCCGATTTCATTGGCTAGGCGCCAACCAATAAAACGACTCCATTTCCGCAACACCGCAACACACTCAGCGGTCAAGTTCAGATTTTTATTTTACAGGTTTTCACATCGGAGTTGTGAGTGTAAATGTTCGCGTACAAGTACGAATATTTATTGTACAAGTTCTCAAATTCACATCTACGTGCGCTCGAGTTTAGCTACTAATTTACCTTCATAACAGTCCCTGCGCGCACACACACACACACGCGCACACGCACACACACACACGCGCGCACACACACACACACACACACACACCTGTCAGTAGAGCAGTACTTCCGGATCTGACCGCGGATGAACTCCATGCTGAAGACCTGAGGATTCTCTGCATCACAGATCAGAGCAAAGACCTGCACACGAACACACACACGAACACACAAACACACACAGAACACACACAGACACACACACAGACAAACACACGTCAGCACATTCTGGTTTCGATATAAATACAATTCACAAGAAAGTTAATGCATGAACTAACATTAACTGACAATAAGCAAGACATTTGTTGCAGTAAAAATCCAGCTGCTCGTTCATGTCAGATGAGCTCTGTTCAATATTATCATCAGATACAACTTCTGGTTTGAATAATGTATTAGTAAATGCTAAAATTAACATTAAATAAAATGAATAAATGCTGTAGAAGTGTTTTTCATTGCCCATTCATGTTAACTAACAGAATCTTATTTTAAATGTGTTACCCAAATTTCTATATATAAATTATTATTTCTATTATGTAGGGCTGCCCTCGACTACAGATTTGTCTAGTTGACTAGTCTGTTCAGGGACAGGCATTAAGCTGGTTTAGATCGTACTTATCAGACCGTTACCACTTTGTCTGTTTAAATGGGGAAAAATCAAAGATAACGTCAGTAAACTATGGAGTACCGCAAGGATCTGTGTTAGGCCCTCTACTATTCTCAATATATATGCTGCCACTTGGTAATATTATAAGAAAACATGGAATTAATTTTCACTGTTATGCTGATGACACTCAATTATATATTTCATCACGGCCAGATGAAACCACTAACTTATCTAACTTGACAGAATGTCTTAAAGATATAAAATACTGGATGACGTGTAATTTCCTGCTATTAAATTCTGATAAAACAGAGGTATTACTTATTGGTCCAAAAAACTACCCACAAAATCCCTTACAATACAACTTTAATTTAGAAGGATGCCCTGTTACTTTATCCACTACAGTAAAAGACCTGGGTGTCATACTTGACCGCAACTTGACTTTCGAAAATCATATTTCATATGTTACAAGAACAGCCTTTTTTCCACCTTAGAAACATTGCTAAGCTACGTAACATGCTATCCGTTTCTGATGCAGAAAAGTTAGTTCATGCATTCATGACCTCGAGACTAGATTACTGTAATGCTTTATTAGCTGGTTGTCCTGCATCTTCAATAAACAAGCTACAGTTAGTCCAAAATGCAGCCGCTAGAGTTCTTACTAGGTCAAGAAAATATGATCATATAACACCGATTTTATCATCACTTCATTGGTTACCTATTAAGTTCCGTATCAATTACAAGGTATTGCTTCTGACTTATAAAGCTCTAAATGGTTTAGCTCCAGTCTATTTAACGGATCTTCTATCGCCCTATAATCCGTCGCGCTCTTTAAGATCACTAAATTCGAGGCTTCTGGTCATTCCTAGGATATCTAAGTCCACTAAAGGAGGGAGGGCGTTCTCACATTTAGCTCCTAAACTCTGGAATAGCCTTCCTGATATTGTTCGAGGCTCAGACTCGCTGTCCCAGTTTAAAACCAGATTAAAGACGCATCTCTTTAACCAAGCATTCACATAATGCTTACCTTCTATACTACTGCCGAATCAGATCGAATGCATTAATATTATGAACATCAGCTATGCTAATTATTTCTCATTTTCCTTTCTGCTGTTATCTCGGGACGCAAGTAAATAGCGTTCGTCAGCTCCAGTTTGTATCCAGCCTCTCACGGAGACTTCAGATGATCCAACACCTGTGATGAGACGACTAAACGCCTGTGGAGAGACGACTCGACGCCGGCGATATGTTATGCCCTAAATTAATACATAATACTAACTGTATTTTCTATGTACATTTTTAATGCACTTTCTGTAAAGCTGCTTTGAAACAATGTGTATTGTGAAAAGCGCTATACAAATAAATTTGAATTGAATTGAACTAGTCGTCGTTCATTTAGTCGACTGATAGTGCATTTATATTAACAAGCCATAAATCATAATACTTGCCTATATAAAACACGTATAGCCTAATCAGCATAAGCGCACGCATAAAGCCACAGCGCACTGGCAAATGTAATGATTATGAGTGTATCGTGAAAAACAGAAAGAGACTGTTTAAACATTTTAATAATTTATTGGTATTGTTTTCTGTCTTTTTGGCTGCAGAGATTTGGCTGACTCGTCATCTCCGCCTATATTCACATTTCATACGGACTCACTGACTGACCCTTCAACGGGACTCACTGACTGACCCTTCAACGGGACTCACTGACTGACCCTTCAACGGGACTCACTGACTGACCCTTCAACGGGACTCACTGACTGACCCTTCAACGGGACTCACTGACTGACCCTTCAACGGGACTCACTGACTGACCCTTCAACGGGACTCACTGACTGACCCTTCAATGTAACATTGATTGTTAAATGTAACAAATGTACTTAAAATGAAGATGTTTATGTGCTGGTGTGTTCGGTCTAGAGTGTGTGTTTATGTGCTGGTGTGTTCGGTCTAGAGTGTGTGTTTATGTGCTGATGTGTTCGGTCTAGAGTGTGTGTTTATGTGCTGATGTGTTCGGTCTAGAGTGTGTGTTTATGTGCTGGTGTGTTCGGTCTAGAGTGTGTGTTTATGTGCTGATGTGTTCGGTCTAGAGTGTGTGTTTATGTGCTGGTGTGTTCGGTCTAGAGTGTGTGTTTATGTGCTGGTGTGTTCGGTCTAGAGTGTGTGTTTATGTGCTGGTGTGTTCGGTCTAGAGTGTGTGTTTATGTGCTGGTGTGTTCGGTCTAGAGTGTGTGTTTATGTGCTGGTGTGTTCGGTCTAGAGTGTGTGTTTATGTGCTGATGTGTTCGGTCTAGAGTGTGTGTTTATGTGCTGGTGTGTTCGGTCTAGAGTGTGTGTTTATGTGCTGATGTGTTCGGTCTAGAGTGTGTGTTTATGTGCTGGTGTGTTCGGTCTAGAGTGTGTGTTTATGTGCTGGTGTGTTCGGTCTAGAGTGTGTGTTTATGTGCTGGTGTGTTCGGTCTAGAGTGTGTGTTTATGTGCTGATGTGTTCGGTCTAGAGTGTGTGTTTATGTGCTTGTGTTCGGTCTAGAGTGTGTGTTTATGTGCTTGTGTGTTCGGTCTAGAGTGTGTGTTTATGTGCTTGTGTTCGGTCTAGAGTGTGTGTTTATGTGCTTGTGTGTTCGGTCTAGAGTGTGTGTTTATGTGCTTGTGTGTTCGGTCTAGAGTGTGTGTTTATGTGCTGATGTGTTCGGTCTAGAGTGTGTGTTTATGTGCTGATGTGTTCGGTCTAGAGTGTGTGTTTATGTGCTGATGTGTTCGGTCTAGAGTGTGTGTTTATGTGCTGGTGTGTTCGGTCTAGAGTGTGTGTTTATGTGCTGATGTGTTCGGTCTAGAGTGTGTGTTTATGTGCTGATGTGTTCGGTCTAGAGTGTGTGTTTATGTGCTGATGTGTTCGGTCTAGAGTGTGTGTTTATGTGCTTGTGTTCGGTCTAGAGTGTGTGTTTATGTGCTTGTGTGTTCGGTCTAGAGTGTGTTTATGTGCTGATGTGTTCGGTCTAGAGTGTGTGTTTATGTGCTTGTGTGTTCGGTCTAGAGTGTGTGTTTATGTGCTGATGTGTTCGGTCTAGAGTGTGTGTTTATGTGCTTGTGTTCGGTCTAGAGTGTGTGTTTATGTGCTGATGTGTTCGGTCTAGAGTGTGTGTTTATGTGCTTGTGTTCGGTCTAGAGTGTGTGTTTATGTGCTTGTGTGTTCGGTCTAGAGTGTGTGTTTATGTGCTGATGTGTTCGGTCTAGAGTGTGTGTTTATGTGCTGATGTGTTCGGTCTAGAGTGTGTGTTTATGTGCTGATGTGTTCGGTCTAGAGTGTGTGTTTATGTGCTGATGTGTTCGGTCTAGAGTGTGTGTTTATGTGCTGATGTGTTCGGTCTAGAGTGTGTGTTTATGTGCTGATGTGTTCGGTCTAGAGTGTGTGTTTATGTGCTGATGTGTTCGGTCTAGAGTGTGTGTTTATGTGCTGATGTGTTCGGTCTAGAGTGTGTGTTTATGTGCTTGTGTGTTCGGTCTAGAGTGTGTGTTTATGTGCTGATGTGTTCGGTCTAGAGTGTGTGTTTATGTGCTGATGTGTTCGGTCTAGAGTGTGTGTTTATGTGCTGATGTGTTCGGTCTAGAGTGTGTGTTTATGTGCTGATGTGTTCGGTCTAGAGTGTGTGTTTATGTGCTGATGTGTTCGGTCTAGAGTGTGTGTTTATGTGCTGATGTGTTCGGTCTAGAGTGTGTGTTTATGTGCTGGTGTGTTCGGTCTAGAGTGTGTGTTTATGTGCTGATGTGTTCGGTCTAGACTCTAGAGTGTGTGTTTATGTGCTTGTGTTCGGTCTAGAGTGTGTGTTTATGTGCTTGTGTGTTCGGTCTAGAGTGTGTTTATGTGCTGATGTGTTCGGTCTAGAGTGTGTGTTTATGTGCTGATGTGTTCGGTCTAGAGTGTGTGTTTATGTGCTGATGTGTTCGGTCTAGAGTGTGTGTTTATGTGCTTGTGTGTTCGGTCTAGAGTGTGTGTTTATGTGCTGGTGTGTTCGGTCTAGAGTGTGTGTTTATGTGCTGATGTGTTCGGTCTAGAGTGTGTGTTTATGTGCTGATGTGTTCGGTCTAGAGTGTGTGTTTATGTGCTGATGTGTTCGGTCTAGAGTGTGTGTTTATGTGCTGGTGTGTTCGGTCTAGAGTGTGTGTTTATGTGCTGGTGTGTTCGGTCTAGAGTGTGTGTTTATGTGCTGATGTGTTCGGTCTAGAGTGTGTGTTTATGTGCTTGTGTTCGGTCTAGAGTGTGTGTTTATGTGCTTGTGTTCGGTCTAGAGTGTGTGTTTATGTGCTTGTGTGTTCGGTCTAGAGTGTGTGTTTATGTGCTTGTGTGTTCGGTCTAGAGTGTGTGTTTATGTGCTGATGTGTTCGGTCTAGAGTGTGTGTTTATGTGCTGATGTGTTCGGTCTAGAGTGTGTGTTTATGTGCTGATGTGTTCGGTCTAGAGTGTGTGTTTATGTGCTGGTGTGTTCGGTCTAGAGTGTGTGTTTATGTGCTGATGTGTTCGGTCTAGAGTGTGTGTTTATGTGCTTGTGTTCGGTCTAGAGTGTGTGTTTATGTGCTTGTGTGTTCGGTCTAGAGTGTGTTTATGTGCTGATGTGTTCGGTCTAGAGTGTGTGTTTATGTGCTTGTGTGTTCGGTCTAGAGTGTGTGTTTATGTGCTGATGTGTTCGGTCTAGAGTGTGTGTTTATGTGCTGATGTGTTCGGTCTAGAGTGTGTGTTTATGTGCTGGTGTGTTCGGTCTAGAGTGTGTGTTTATGTGCTGATGTGTTCGGTCTAGAGTG
>JAULUF010000084.1:30077500-30132500 GCA_031834385.1 Semotilus atromaculatus
CGTCTACCGCGTCTAGTTTGACGCTTGACCACTTTGTGTTAATTCGCGTGTCAAGAGTGAGACTGACGCGCGTAAAAACAAAAGTTTGAAGCGAAATTTACGCGCGTCACGCGCGTCAGATTCGAAATCTGTTGGCCGCCATCTTTTTTATGTTGATCGAGCATTTATCGAGAGAGTCACTGCTCTGTATTTGCTCTGAAAAGCAGAACAACGGCGTACAGATCATCGTCGCTGTATTTGGGTCCACCAGACCATTCGGAGGCGAACTCAGTTTGGCGAGTTTCACCATTTCCTCGCTCCAGGAGCAGCTCCTGGATGACGGCCGCTACAGCGGTACTGACGCCTGTCCCGCGCCCAGTCTGATGACCTGTTGTCCCGCATCGGAGCGAGGATCACCCTCGCCCTCACCAACCTAATCTGTCAAATATATATAACAGACCGGACACCGTCGGGTGTAGAATAATGATGTACTATGTTGGTTGTCTTTACATTAGAATAATAATGTTTCATATAATCTAGAAATGGAATAAAAAGCATTCAATACTAAATGAATATGTCTCATATATTTAAATCAAGTTTTTATGTGATAAAATATTTGCTTTATTGCTGCATTAGAACAGAATATAATAAAATAGTAATTTTATTCCATTTAGTCATATTACAAAATAATGGATTGAGGCATCCAGCATCTAGATACTTCACCACGTGACAGCAAGCAGGCTCCTGATTGGTTAACGCGGCACGAATTGACGCAGAAGTTCAGATTTTTCAACTCGGGCGGCAGACGCGAATTCGCGTCAAACGCGTGAATGCACAAATGGCACTAACTAAATCATTCGCGCGTAACGCGGCAGATTCTTAATTCGCGCCATTCGCGCGAACTTGACGCGCGAATGAGGCGTATTCGCGTCTACCGCGCCGCGCTCTACGCCTCATTCGCGCCGCAGGAATTTTTTACGCGCATAACGCGTCTTTGCATTGACTTAACATTGAAATCATTCGCGCCTGACGCGCTATTCGCGTCCGGTGTGAACGCACCATAAGGATGAAACGGCATAATTTCACACGTGTGTCGACGGGATCAGAAGGGGTTATACTCACTCTCCCGGTGATCTTCCCCTCGGAGAAGTCCGTTCTGAATCTCTGAGGAGCAGACAGAGACAACATCAGCATTACAGGAGAGGGTCAGGGTCAGTGTGAAGAAGAGGAGTGGTGAGGAGGAGTGATGAAGAGGAGTGATGAAGAGGAGTGAAGAAAAGGAGTGATGAGGAGGAGTGATGAGGAGAAGTGATGAAGAGGAGTGATGAGGAGGAGTGAGGAGGAGGAGTGATGAAGAGGAGTGATGAAGAGGAGTGATGAAGAGGAGTGATGAAGAGGAGTGATGAGGAGGAGTGAGGAAGAGGAGTGATGAGGAGGAGTGATGAGGAGGAGTGAGGAAGAGGAGTGATGAGGAGAAGTGATGAGGAGAAGTGATGAAGAGGAGTGATGAGGAGGAGTGAGGAGGAGGAGTGAGGAAGAGGAGTGAGGAAGAGGAGTGATGAAGAGGAGTGATGAGGAGTAGTGATAAGGAGTAGTGAGGAGGAGGAGTGATGAAGAGGAGTGAGGAAGAGGAGTGATGAAGAGGAGTGAGGAAGAGGAGTGAGGAAGAGGAGTGATGAAGAGGAGTGATGAGGAGGAGTGAGGAGGAGGAGTGATGAAGAGGAGTGAGGAAGAGGAGTGATGAAGAGGAGTGATGAGGAGGAGTGATGAGGAGGAGTGAGGAAGAGGAGTGAGGAAGAGGAGTGATGAAGAGGAGTGATGAGGAGGAGTGATGAGGAGGAGTGATGAGGAGGAGTGAGGAAGAGGAGTGAGGAAGAGGAGTGATGAAGAGTGATGAAGAGGAGTGATGAGGAGGAGTGAGGAGGAGGAGTGATGAAGAGGAGTGAGGAAGAGGAGTGATGAAGAGGAGTGATGAGGAGGAGTGAGGAAGAGGAGTGATGAGGAGAAGTGATGAAGAGGAGTGATGAGGAGGAGTGATGAGGAGGAGTGAGGAGGAGGAGTGATGAAGAGGAGTGATGAAGAGGAGTGATGAAGAGGAGTGATGAAGAGGAGTGATGAGGAAGAGTGAGGAGGAGGAGTGATGAAGAGGAGTGATGAAGAGGAGTGATGAGGAGGAGTGATGAGGAGGAGTGAGGAAGAGGAGTGATGAGGAGAAGTGATGAAGAGGAGTGATGAGGAGGAGTGATGAGGAGGAGTGAGGAGGAGGAGTGATGAAGAGGAGTGATGAAGAGGAGTGATGAGGAGAAGTGATGAGGAGAAGTGATGAGGAGAAGTGATGAAGAGGAGTGATGAGGAGGAGTGAGGAGGAGGAGTGATGAAGAGGAGTGATGAAGAGGAGTGAGGAAGAGGAGTGATGAAGAGGAGTGATGAGGAGGAGTGATGAGGAGGAGTGAGGAAGAGGAGTGATGAGGAGAAGTGATGAAGAGGAGTGATGAGGAGGAGTGAGGAGGAGGAGTGATGAAGAGGAGTGATGAGGATGAGTGATGAGGAGAAGTGATGAGGAGAAGTGATGAGGAGAAGTGATGAGGAGAAGTGATGAAGAGGAGTGATGAAGAGTGAGGAAGAGGAGTGATGAGGAGGAGTGATGAGGTGGAGTAATGAAGAGGAGTGAGGAAGAGGAGTGATGAAGAGCACAGGTCTCACCAGGGCTTCGGTCAGGAGCTCGGTCCGGTGTTCGGTGGAGAACTTCAGCGTCTCCGACTTCTTCCCGCTGCCCTTCCGGAAGGTGAGATTAAACTCTGAGCCCTGACCTTTACCAGCCGGAGCGATGCCACAGATGTCCCCGTACGGCCACTGCACACACATCACAGAGATCACACACACATCACAGAGATCACACACACACACACACACACACAATCACAGAGATCACACACACACACACATCACAGAGATCACACACACATCACAGAGATCACACACACACACACACACATCACAGAGATCACACACACACACACAATCACAGAGATCACAGAGATCACACACACACACATCACAGAGATCACACACACATCACAGAGATCACACACACACACACACACAATCACAGAGATCACACACACACACACAATCACAGAGATCACAGAGATCACACACACACACATCACAAAGATCACACATACACATCACAGAGATCACACACACACACACACACATCACAGAGATCACACACACACATCACAGAGATCACACACACACACACATCACAGAGATCACACACACACATCACAGAGATCACACACATCACAGAGATCACACAGACACACATCACAGAGATCACACACACACACACACATCACAGAGATCACACACACACACACATCACACAGACACACATCACACACACACACACACACACACATCACAGAGATCACACACACACACATCACAGAGATCACACACACACACCACAGAGATCACACACACAGACATCACAGAGATCACACACACACACATCACAGAGATCACACACACACACACACACACACACACACACACACACACACATCACAGAGATAACACACACACACACACACACACATCACAGAGATCACACACACATACACACACACACATCACAGAGATCACACACACACACATCACAGAGATCACACACAGACACACACACACAAACACACACACACACACACACAACACAGAGATCACACAGACACACATCACAGAGATCACACACACACACACATCACAGAGATCACACACACACACATCACAGAGATCACACACACCACAGAGATCACACACACCACAGAGATCACACACACACACACATCACAGAGATAACGCGCACACACATCACAGTTCACACACACACACACACACATCACAGAGATCACACACACCACAGAGATGACGCACACACACACACACACATCACAGAGATCACACACACCACAGAGATCACGCACGCACACACACAAATACACATGCACAAACATGCACACAACAGAGGTTTTGTTTGCATAATAATAATTGCTGATATATTATACAGCAACAAATACTAATATTAATGATGATAATAATAAAGATGAATTATCATTATCAGTGTTATTATTATTAACACGAATACTATGAAAACAAGAAATATAATTGTATTTATGTTACTGATGACAATAATAATAAAAAAACGAAATACATTATTATTAATTGGCTGATTTTTTAATAACTATTGTAATTATGTGTATGATGTGTGTAATCACCAGTACCTGGTTTGTAACCTCTAAAGTGGTGGGATTGTATGTGGTGATGCCATGAGTCCCGACAGAGAACACACGCTTGTACCTGGAGAAACACACACACACACACACACGTTACAAGCTTTTCTGCATCAAACTCCATAGTGAAACAACCGTTTATAATGATAATAGTGCCATCGGTCTAATCCTGCGCACATTTTAGAGTGGCCTTTTATTGTGGCCAGCCTAAGGCACACCTGTGCAGTAATCCTGCTGTGTAATCAGCTTCTCGATACGCCACACCTGTGAGGGGATGAGGATCTCGGCAAAAGAGAAGTGCTCACTAACACAGATTTAGACAGATTTGTGAACAATATTTGAGAGAAATAGTACCTTTTGTGTACATAGAAAAAGTCTTAGATCTCCGAGTTCAGCTCATGAAAAATGGGGGCAAAAACAAAAGTGTTGCGTTTATAATTTTGCTGTATATAGATGACAGTATTCAACATATAGATGATATTCTTCTGTATATAGATGACGGTAGGGCTGGAAGATTTTGGCTAAAATCATAATCGCGATTAATCGAACAAGTCACCTCGATTACGATTATTGAACGATTATTTTAAAAAAATTCTCATGTCACTGGCAAGGCTTTTACTGTAAATATGTTTACGGTTATTTTTTCTAATGAAAGAGAGCATAATCCTATCTTTGTGATTCTAAAATAAGGAAACACACAGATAGCTATTAATGCTTATTTATTAAATATTTCAAACATTTGAATTAAACAAAGCATACAATGCTTGAAATAAAAACGTCTTATAAAAAACGTAATTTAAGTTTTAATGTAAAAATAAAGTTTCCTAAAAATTTAGAAAATAAAGAACTTTTAAAGTTATTTTTGTAAACAAAATAAATTATTGTAAATATTGCCATCTTAAAAGTAAAATATAACTTGTATAAAACTAAAAAACAAATCATTTTCATATCGTATAGCATTTGTAGTGTTAGACACCTGCTTTGTGGAGGCACTTGCTGGGCGTTTGTCAGTCTCTCTCTCTTTTTGAGCAATGCACATGTAATGTCTCAGCAGCGTCTACAGTTTGCTTATGAGCTGCGATTTCTCTCTCGAGAAACCACGCTTGTGCATTTTTTTCTCTGATTCGATCATAAACGCTGGCGAACGATCCCGGCTTCAGCGTCATCATTACGACGACACGGCATTGATTACAGCTTTTGTTCACACAGCGCGCGTTTCGGGACTGAACACGGCCATGTTACTAGGTCCACAACATCAATCCCGGCTCGTGTTTGCGTTCACACAGAAGGAAATTTCCCGACAATTTTCCTCCCGGGATCAACGCGCTGTGTGAAAGGAGCTCATGTTGCTTCAATTTCGCAGACTGACTGGACGGTGCGGAGTCACGTGACTACACACGCGGTAATATGTTTTAAGGGGAAAGTACATTAACACGCAGTGGGCGGAAATATTAATAGGATTCAAAAACCGAAATAACCGACATGGTAAAATTACGTCGGTTATAGGCTCTGAATTTCGGTTTCGATTATTTTTCGATTAATCATCCAGCCCTAGATGACGGTATTCAGTATATAGATGATATTCTGCTGTATATAGACCAATTTTCAGTTGGTAAACATGGTGACGTTTTTCTGTGGGCGGAGCTTAGGTGGAGGCAGAACGATCCCTCTGGCCGCTTCACTAACGTTAGTTTGCAAGTTAGTTCGTTTTTTAACAATGATGGGAGAAAATCCGATTTTATCTTAATGTGCAAGGTCACTCACTGTCCAGGACCGCGATTGTTATTTGCAAAAGTTCATTTTAACGGACGGACCCAGATTAGCTGACCCGTACACGCTCATTCAATGGATGGACGATCTGACAGGACTAGTGGCCTGACTTTTACACCTACCCTCAGTGGAAAAAGAGGGCATATAAATCTTATATAACTATAACTATGTGCTGAATGGTCATGTACAAGACTCGTGTGGTACGATCCGCAGTTCTGCCTAGCCAGCGCCAAGAAGACTGACATTACGGTATAATTTTAATGATGTGAATATTTTCTAGAAATAAAAAATCCAGATACAGCATATTCATTTTTCATCGATTCTTGCACTCAACAACACAACAAGATGACATTAAATAACAATAATAATATTTTAAGCTCCTATTATGTAGCCGAATCTGTGCTGGTTTGTATTGGCCGACTCCAGTTTTCCGTTCGTTTTGCCACCAGTTAACGCTGTGAAGTAACTGTGACGTAGGCTCGAAATTGGTCTATACCGTATTTTCCACACTATAAGGCGCACCGGATTATAAGGCGCACCTTCAATGAATGACCTATTTTCTAACATTTTTCAAATATAGGGCGCACCTGATTATAAGGCGCATAAGATACTGCAGTCAAACTTTGACTGGGTTTGCGTTATGCATCCACTAGATGTGCTAAAGGGAATGTCAACAAAACAGTCAGATAAAGTCAAACTTTAAGCATTCTGACAACTCCGTTCACTCCCATGGTAACATTGTTCAAACGTTAATGTGCATATTAACAATATCTCCCAGCCTTGCTCACTCTTCTCCCAAACGTGGAGGGGAACTTTTCCCTAATTCAGTAAACACGTACCGTAGTAAAAGAAACAGTCTGATACCACTAAATCAATCGTTAGTGCATACTCAACATTGTTCAACATTGTTCAGTTACGTATAACACGTAAAGCTCACTTTTTTCAGTTCATTCCCCGTCCACGAATCCCTCAAATTCTTATTCTTCAGTGTCCGAATTAAACAGTTGGGCGACTACGGCATCCAACCTGCCCCACTCCCTCTCGTCATTATCCGAGTCAGTGTCGCTGCTGTTGCCACGCAGTTCAGAGATTATTCCTGCCTTCGTGAAAGCTCGGATCACAGTTGAGACTGATATATCAGCCCAGGGATCCACGATCCATTGGCAGATAGTGGCGTAAGTCGCCCGGCGCTGTCTCCCCGTCTTGGTGAACGTGTGTTCACCTTCTGTCATCCACTCGCAGTCTAGCTTTGAACGCCCTGTTGACACCAATATCTAGCGGCTGGAGTTCTTTAGTTAATCCACCCGGAATGACGGCAAGCTCCGAATTAGTTTGCTTCACTTGTTTTTTGACAGCATCAGTGATATGGGCGCGCATGGAGTCGTAGATGAATAGGGACGGAGCTGTGTGGAAAAAGCCACCTAGTCTCTTGACGTAAATTTCTCTCAACCACTCACTCAACTTTTCCTCATCCATCCATCCCTTCGGGTTAACTTTGATGACGACGCCGGCTGGAAAGTTTTCTTTTGGCAAGGTCTTTCTTTGGTGGAAGTTTCTGGCCATTAGCCTGGCAGGCGAGAACTACAGTAAAGGCTGACTTCTCATTCCCTGTGGTGCGTACAGACACCGTACTGGTCCCCGTTTTCTCCACAATGCGGTTCACAGGAATATCAAAGGTGAGTGGAACCTCGTCCATGTTGGTGATGTGCTCTGGCCGGATCTTCTTTTCAGTGATCATCTTTTTGCAGTATGCGCGGAAAGTGACCAGCTTTTCTTGGTAATCTTTTGGCAGTTGCTGCGAGACGGTAGTTCGTGTGCGGATGGAGAGATTACGTCTTTTCATAAAACGAAAGCACCAAGAAGGACCGCCTTGAAATTCATCGATGTTCATGTCCCGTGCTAGCGCTGTTGCCTTCATTCGAATAGTGACTGTAGAGACGCTTCTACTTGCTGCTCTCTGTTCAACAACCCACTGTTTGAGTTCGTCCTCTAACTGTGGCCATCTCGCTCTGTTTAGTCTTTTTTACTTGGCGCAGCTCATTTTCTTGCTTCCTCCACTTCCGTACCATTGATTCATTAATGTTGAATTCTCTCGCTGCTGCTCTATTCCCATATTCTACTGCGTGACCGACAGCCTTGAGCTTGAACTCTGCGTCGTAAGCGTGTCTCTTGACAGGTGGCATTTTGAGGTCTTTATACACACACAAGTGGTGTGGGACTGTTAGTAAGCACAGTAAGGAGCAGTGTTGCGCAGGCGCCCTCGCAGTTGCTGTGTAACGTTACCGGTTTTTACTGACTACGGTAGCCGTAATGCTACAAGCGGTGCGACTTTGTAGTTTACCAGTCGTACTGAAACATTTTATTATTATTAAATATTTATTATTATTATTGGTTTTTCATACTGAAACATTTTGACAGTGCGCCTCATAATCCGGAGCGTTATAAACCAATTGATCCAATTAACCAATTGATCCATATATAAGGCGCTCCGGATTATAAGGCGCACTGTCATTTTTTGAAAACATTAAAGGCTTTTAAGTGCGCCTTATAGTGCGGAAAATACGGTAGATGATATTCTGCTGTGTATAGATGATATTCTGCTGTATATAGATGATATTCTGCTGTTCTCAACACAAGGCCAGTTCATTCGGTCTCTTTGAGATTACTGAAGAAAACAGGCTCGTCACAAGACTGGTTAATTATTCATTGTGTGGCTTTTAACATCTTCCCCTGAATGAGAACATCACAAACACACACACTCATCACATGACTGGACCCAACAAATGCTCCTGTCATCGATTAAATATCTCCAGCTTGCTTTATTTCCCCTGCTGTATTTGCACTGAAGCTCAGGCTCAGGGATGGGTCATACATGAGGAGAAAATCACTAAACCTTACTCTTCACTGACTCTTTATTTGCACAAAGTTCAACATATCTCAGCTTTCGGCCTACAGTCACTGGAAATCGCCAGCTCTCCATTGAAATTAATAGAATATTGTCGCTGCGTGTCATTTACATACATACACACAGAAAAAATGTACCGTTTAAAACTTAAAGTTACCGGCCATTCAGAACTTCTACTAGCCAAAAAAAAAGAAACATAATTTAATCAAATTAACTACGTCACAGTTTATATACACACACACACACACAATAAATATACACTCACCTCAAGGATTATTAGGAAGCCCATACTAACACTGTGTTTGACCCCTTTTCGCCTGCAGAACTGCCTTAATTCTACGTGGCATTGATTCAACAAGGTGCTGAAAGCATTCTTTAGAAATGTTGGCCCATATTGATAGGATAGCATCTTGCAGTTGATGGAGATTTGTGGGATGCACATCCAGGGCACGAAGCTCCCGTTCCACCACATCCCAAAGATGCTCTATTGGGTTGAGATCTGGTGACTGTGGGGGCCATTTTAGTACAGTGAACTCATTGTCATGTTCAAGAAACCAATTTGAAATGATTCGAGCTTTGTGACATGGTGCATTATCCTGCTGGAAGTAGCCATCAGAGGATGGGCACATGGTGGCCATAAAGGGATGGACATGGTCAGAAACAATGCTCAGGTAGGCCGTGGCATTTAAACGATGCCCAATTGGGACTAAGGGGCCTAAAGTGTGCCAAGAAAACATCCCCACACCATTACACCACCACCACCACCACCACCCTGCACAGTGGTCACAAGGCATGATGGATCCATGTTCTCATTCTGTTTACGCCAAATTCTGACTCTACCATCTGAATGTCTCAACAGAAATCGAGACTCATCAGACCAGGCAACATTTTTCCAGTCTTCAACTGTCCAATTTTGGTGAGCTCTTGCAAATTGTAGCCTCTTTTTCCTATTTGTAGTGGAGATGAGTGGTACCCAGTGGGGTCTTCTGCTGTTGTAGCCCATCCGCCTCAAGGTTGTGCGTGTTGTGGCTTCACAAATGCTTTGCTGCATACCTCGGTTGTAACGAGTGGTTATTTCAGTCAAAGTTGCTCTTCTATCAGCTTGAATCAGACGGCCCATTCTCCTCTGACCTCTAGCATCAACAAGGCATTTTCGCCCACAGGACTGCCGCATACTGGATGTTTTTCCCTTTTCACACCATTCTTTGTAAACCCTAGAAATGGTTGTGCGTGAAAATCCCAGTAACTGAGCAGATTGTGAAATACTCAGACCGGACCGTCTGGCACAAACAACCATGCCACGCTCAAAATTGCTTAAAGGTGCAGTGTGTGATTTTTAACGACATCCAGCGGTTCGGTTGCGAGTTTAGCACTAAGGGCTCACCCCACTGCTCACCCCTCCCTTTCGAAGAAGCTACAGTGGCTAAAATGGGACAAACATCGTTGTCTGAAACAGCAGAGAATAGCCAGAGTAAACCAAGTTTCTGTACCACAGTCCATTATAAACCACATCATGGATAAAGTTGACAAAGCCATAGTCAGGTGAGGATCAAGGGTCTTAATACATAATATAATAATAGTAATCAGCTGATTATCTCACGAACGTAACCAGCACATTTCTCCCCGCATAGCAAACCCATAATACAGCGAGGGAGAAGAACCACATGAAACTATGCAACTATATATTTTTTCTAACAGGGTAGTAAAAGTTTAGCTGGCTAATATGAGCTGTTACTGTGGCTGAGCTGGTTAAAGCGTAAAGCCTTGTTTATATTCGACGCGTCCGCATGAGCCCAAAGGTGCGTGCGGCAAAAATGACGTGATTATAACAGCGCTCGCGCCTCCGCATCCCCTAGACACCATTTACTACCCACATTAGGCTTTTTTCTCTGTTTTTGGAAACTCGATCGACTTAAAATGCTTCCAAGATCAAAGGGTTGGTGATTCCTGTAACTGTTTTATGGTCAATGACAAGAGTAGCCTACTAATCAGCTGTCTCACGAACGTAACCAGCACATTAAGTTACATGAAACAATCCAACTACATATTTACACCATTGACAAGGGAAAAGTCACTACTCACGGTGTTTATGTCTAGCTTCTAGCTTTCTGCGGCTTCTCTTTCAAGGTAGTGACGAAACGCGCTCTGTAACGCTTTTTGTTCGCTGTCGGCTACGGTAGAAACATGACGTCACAATATGTCGACCTTCATAGAAGGGGGTTCCCGCGGTTATGTAGATATAAATGCCTCATTCTAAGGTAATAAAAACATTACGGTTTATTAAGTAAGTTCTTTATACACCACTGAACACATAGTTATGGATGTCATATTGCATTTCTGTTCATAGATACTCAAAATTTTTACACATTGCACCTTTAAATCACCTTTCTTTCCCGTTCTGACATTCAGTTTGGAGTTCTGGAGATTTTCTTGACCAGGACCACACCCCTAAATGCATTGAAGCAACTGCCATGTGATTGCTTGATTAGATAATTGCATTAATGATAAATTGAACAGGTGTTCCTAATATATATATATATATATATATATAGTTTTGGATTTCTTACATTCATTTCTTATTCCAACTACAGTGAAGAAAATAAGTATTTGAACACCCTGCTATTTTGCAAGTTCTCCCACTTAGAAATCATGGAGGGGTCTGAAATTGTCATCGTAGGTGCATGTCCACTGTGAGAGACATAATCTAAATTAAAACAAATCCAGAAATCACAATGTATGCTTTTTTAACTATTTATTTGTAAGATACAGCTGCAAATAAGTATTTGAACACCTGAGAAAATCAATATTAATATTTGGTACAGTAGCCTTTGTTTGCAATTACAGAGGTCAAACGTTTCCTGTAGTTTTTCACCAGGTTTGCACACACAGCAGGAGGGATTTTGGCCCACTCCTCCACACAGATCTTCTCTAGATCAGTCAGGTTTCTGGGCTGTCGCTGAGAAACACGGAGATTGAGCTCCCTCCAAAGATTCTCTATTGGGTTTAGGTCTGGAGACTGGCTAGGCCACGCCAGAACCTTGATATGCTTCTTACAGAGCCACTCCTTGGTTATCCTGGCTGTGTGCTTCGGGTCATTGTCATGTCGGAAGACCCAGCCTCGACCCATCTTCAATGCTCTAACTGAGGGAAGGAGGTTGTTCCCCAAAATCTCACAATACATGGCCCCGGTCATCCTCTCCTTAATACAGTGCAGTCGCCCTGTCCCATGTGCAGAAAAACACCCCCAAAGCATGGTGCTACCACCCCCATGCTTCACAGTAGGGATGGTGTTCTTGGGATGGTACTCATCATTCTTCTTCCTCCAAACACGGTTAGTGGAATTATGACCAAAAAGTTCTATTTTGGTCTCATCGGACCACATGACTTTCTCCCATGACTCCTCTGGATCATCCAAATGGTCATTGGCAAACTTAAGACAGGCCTTGACATGTGTTGGTTTAAGCAGGGGAACCTTCCGTGCCATGCATGATTTCAAACCATGACGTCTTAGTGTATTACCAACAGTAACCTTGGAAACGGTGGCCCCAGCTCTTTTCAGGTCATTGACCAGCTCCTCCCGTGTAGTTCTGGGCTGATTTCTCACCTTTCTTAGGATCATTGAGACCCCACGAGGTGAGATCTTGCATGGAGCCCCAGTCCGAGGGAGACTGACAGTCATGTTTAGCTTCTTCCATTTTCTAATGATTGCTCCAACAGTGGACCTTTTTTCACCAAGCTGCTTGGCAATTTCCCCGTAGCCCTTTCCAGCCTTGTGGAGGTGTACAATTTTGTCTCTAGTGTCTTTGGACAGCTCTTTGGTCTTGGCCATGTTAGTTGGATTCTTACTGATTGTATGGGGTGGACAGGGGTCTTTATGCAGCTAACGACCTCAAACAGGTGCATCTCTAATTTAGGATAATAAATGGAGTGGAGGTGGACATTTTAAAGGCAGACTAACAGGTCTTTGAGGGTCAGAATTCTAGCTGATAGACAGGTGTTAAAATACTTATTTGCAGCTGTATCTTACAAATAAATAGTTTTAAAAAATCATACATTGTGATTTCTGGATTTTTTTTTTTTAGATTATGTCTCTCACAGTGGACATGCACCTACGATGACAATTCCAGACCCCTCCATGATTTATAAGTGGGAGAACTTGCAAAATAGCAGGGTGTTCAAATACTTATTTTCTTTACTGTAAATCCTGTCGTCCAGCATCTGCTCTTCGTCATTCATCCTTTTCCCCATAAATGTGTTTTAGGTGCACAGATCTACAGTACACAGATCTACAGTGCAGAGATCTACAGTGCACATATCTACAGTACACAGATCTACAGTACACATCATCAGAACATGTAGGATGATGCAAAATAACAATGTGTTTTCTGTGATCCAAACGCTTTATAATCTCCACTATTGCTTCAGCGTTAATGAACAAGCGCTGTTATGTGTAGCGTAGTGACGTGTGTGTTCAAGTCATCCATATATGAGCAGATTCTGTGCAATACGCTGTATTTAATATATCATGATGATTCACGAATATGGGCGCTGAATCTGGACACATCAGATGTGTCTTACACAGACTTCCCCAGCAGAGTAAACATAATAACACGGCACACGGCAGGGGTCTGACAGCGTGAGCCGCCGCTGGTTCATGGACCTCGTGGACAAACGCAGAAAGCACTTACTTGCCCCTCCAGGAGTGTTTGGTTGTGTAGAAACAGGCCAAGTCTCTGTTGTCCTTGAGGACGTTCATCTTCAGACAGCGCCTGTGAGAAGAAGAGGAGATTCACGTCTGTAACTCATTTACTTCCTGATCAAAGATGACAGAGGCTTATGATCACGAATAAAGCTGTCATGGGGAAATCTGACATGCAGCAGTTTCTTGTTTTGTGACAAGAGCATGACAGTGAAGCGGTGGCCTTCTGCTAGAGACACTCGAGGCCTCACCGATCACTTCTGAAGGGAGTTCACCCAAACACTGTCCTCATCTGATGATATAGCGCACACACACACACACACACACACACAAAGCTCCCTAACACTGTCCTCATCTGATGATATAGCGCACACACACACACACAAACACACAAAGCTCCCTAACACTCTACACTTCTGTTAATCTTCTTGTTCATCCAATGAACGCCTTTTATCAGCATACAGAAGATGCAAGTCTCTCTAACACGAGCACAGACTCAGCCGAGGCGCACAGACTCCATGAACAACACAATCACCTTTGCTGATTAGAGTAGATCTCTACAGTAGATTCAGTGGAGATCTGCAACTGAAAACACCGAAGTGCTCAATATATCGCCCATCATATCGGTATCGGCCGATATATGTTCATTTTTTATGTTATCGTTACCGGCCCAATAAAAAAATTGGTCAATATCGGCTACATAACATTATAATGAGAATATTATAATTGTGTGTTTGGGACATGGATTTTAATGGTGAGACTTTTGTTTTTGTAATTAGGCTCTCAAAAATTATACAAAAACTTGGATTTAGATTTATTGGCCAATATATCGGTTATCGGCTTTCAACATATCGGTTATCGGTATCGGCCAAACATTTCCTCTCGGTGCATCCCTACACTGAAGCTTTATCAGTGGAGCAGTGACTGTGTTTCAGGAGCCCTTTAATACACTTCACACAGGACACACACACACCTCACAGAGGACACACACACTTCACACTTCACACAGGACACACACACTTCACACAGGACACACACACACACCTCACACAGGACACACACACACACACACCTCACACAGGACACACACACACACCTCACACAGGACACACACACTTCACACAGGACACACACACTTCACACAGGACACACACACTTCACACAGGACACACACACTTCACACAGGACACACACACACACCTCACACAGGACACACACACACACAAACACACCTCACACAGGACACACACATCCACACCTCACACGGGACACACACACACACCTCACACGGGACACACACATCCACACCTCACACGGGACACACACATCCACACCTCACACAGGACACACACACACATCCACACCTCACACGGGACACACACACACACACCTCACACAGGACACACACACACACCTCACACGGGACACACACCTCACACGGGACACACACACACCTCACACGGGACACACACACACCTCACACGGGACACACACATCCACACCTCACACGGGACACACACACACCTCACACAGGACACACACACACATCCACACCTCACACGGGACACACACACACACACCTCACACAGGACACACACACACACCTCACACGGGACACACACCTCACACGGGACACACACACACCTCACACGGGACACACACACACCTCACACGGGACACACACACACCTCACACGGGACACACACACACCTCACACGGGACACACACATCCACACCTCACACTCAAACTAATGGTCTGAGACTCAAGCCATGGAAAAACACAGAGGCATTATGGGTATTTCTGACAACTGAAAACACAGATGTAAAATGAACATTTTACGAGTTTTGATCATGGAAATCACTTTGTGCCATCCATAAAAGTAGGTTATGAGTTTCACTCCAGATTTAAATATAATGCAAACAACGTGTATATTGTATTCGGAGAATAAAGCACATGTAAGCGCTGTGAGGAAAGGGAAGCGGGGTCATAATCCCGAGTGCCACAGCGGGACAGGGAAGAGCTGATCCGGGAGCCGGGAGGAACATGTCTCTGTCAGCAGGAAAACTCCTGACTGCATCCTTCCTCTCCTCATCCTGAACCCGTACGCACAGCGTCCCCGGTCTCCCGTCCCCGGTCTCCCGTACGCACAGCGTCCCCGGTCTCCCGTACGCACAGCGTCCCCGGTCTCCCGTGCGCACAGCGTCCCCGGTCTCCCGTACGCACAGCGTCCCCGGTCTCCCGTGCGCACAGCGTCCCCGGTCTCCCGTACGCACAGCGTATTTATCTAATCTTTCCTAACGATCCGTTCCAACCAATCAGCGACAGGGGCGGGTGTTGTGAGGTTTTGAACTTGATCACGGCTGGACGCGAAATCGGAGCAACACCCGCCCCTGTCGGTGATTGGTTGAAACACTGATTATTTTGGTTTTGAGTGGTGGTGTACCCATTTGTTTTTGTGTGCAGATCTCAGAGCCTAGGCTGCCTACAGAGACGCGGTTTTTGGACGGCATGCTTATGGGGCGGGCAGCTAGCGGATCGTTAGGAGTCCCAGTCCCAGACTGCTCAGAGCTCCAGAAATAACATGACGGGGTGATGTCTGAACAGAGCGCCCTCCACAGGCCAGGTAAATACAGCAGTCCTTCAGTTACTAATCGATCACACAGTAAATGGAGTAAAAAAAATAGGCAGAGTAAAACTACATTTTTCTAAAATTTGTATACAAAAATCGCTGCAAAAGATGCTTTCCAACAGGTTTTATCTTAGTTTTTGTCCAACTCCATTGATATATCTCTAGGGTAAGTGAGAAACACTGTTATAATACGAGGCAGAGTCTAATGGATATTTTAAAAAAAGCATCTTTGCAGCCATTTTTGTGTGAGCTTATCAGTGAACACCCCAGACCACTCGCTGAGTTTCACGTCTCTGTAAACTAAAGTTTAATGTGTTTTATGAAGGATTGTTCCAGTGCACCAGTGCACATAAGTGTAGATGTCTAAATTAATTAACAAGACAAAAATGTTCCAGTGCACCAGTGCACATAAGTGTAGATGTCTAAATTAATTAACAAGACAAATTGATTTTGAGAAATGCAATAAATTAAAAAAAAAAAAAAAAAAAATTTCATTGCCAGTGTCCTCGATTCATTGAGAAAGTAAATTGTGCTGAATTAAAGGAAGCGCTGGAGGAAGATGCAGTAATCTCAGTCTACGCAACAGGACAACTAAAGCATGCCAACTAACAGGAAAGTAATTAATGATGATAAACCCAGCGATCTGACATTCTGCATTAAATACTGCCGGCCATCAGTGGCAGAGAGTGTTATCTGTAATCTGTAATCTGTCATCTGTAATCTGCTGGTGTTCTGAGTCTGATGGAATTACGGCACTCAGATGCGATGCATTAATATCTTAAGCATGTTAAAACTCCAGCGCCAGTTCCAGGATGAGGTCACATGATCGATCTCAGCGAGGATCAATACAAGCGGCTGTAAACTGCAGAAACACAACCTTTAAGTGGCGTCCTTCACTCTGCACTGAAGCCTCACACACACACAGAAACACAAAGCGAGTGTGTCTCCACTGTACAGCTTCTGTCCTGTACAGGGGGGAAGTTCTGCAAAACTGCGGAAACTGATCCTTTTCCACAGAATATAAAGCAGGTTTGAAGGGTTTTACGAATGCAAAGCTCATATGTAATGCTGACACTGAAAGCAATAAAGGTTGTGATGAATCTGCAGCTCCTGTCTCTCCAGGCTTCAATAAAACACGATGACAGTCATGATTGTGTTGCATGACATTTACACTAGCATTGCATAACAGCTCACGAGCCGGAGGGCTTATTGCCCGTCGGTTATTACACAATCCTAGACACTCACACACACACACACACTCTCACACACACTGGTAGTTTGTTTATATCCTTCTAAGTTTATAAATAGTTGCAGTACTTTTGCACAATTTCAGTTTCACACACAACATGATCAAGTGTTTGGCTCATGTTGTGTGTGTAACTGAAATAGTGCAAAAGTACTACAACTATTTACACTTTCATTTTTTGCTTTCACTTCTGCAATAATCTGTCTTCTTTTAAAAGAGACCAACCTACCAACCAAAAGAGTGAACGGGTTAAGAGTAGACAGTAGTGAACGGGTTAAGAGTAGACAGTAGTGAACGGGTTAAGAGTAGACAGTAGCGAACGGGTTAAGAGTATACAGTAGTGAACGGGTTAAGAGTAGACAGTAGCGAACGGGTTAAGAGTAGACACTAGACAGTAGCGAACGGGTTAAGAGTAGACAGTAGCGAACGGGTTAAGAGTAGACAGTAGCGAACGGGTTAAAAGTAGACACTAGACAGTAGCGAACAGGTTAAGAGTAGACAGTAGTGAACGGGTTAAGAGTAGACAGTAGTGAACGGGTTAAGAGTAGACAGTAGCGAACGGGTTAAAAGTAGACAAACGGGCTAAGAGTAGTCAAACGGGTTAAGAGTAGACAGTAGCGAACGGGTTAAGAGTAGACAAACGGGTTAAGAGTAGACAGTAGCGAACGGGTTAAGAGTAGACAAACGGGTTAAGAGTAGACAGTAGCGAACGGGTTAAGAGTAGACAGTAGTAAACGGGTTAAGAGTAGACAAACGGGTTAAGAGTAGACAGTAGCGAACGGGTTAAGAGTAGACAGTAGCGAACGGGTTAAGAGAAGACAGTAGCGAACGGGTTAAGAGTAGACAGTAGTGAACGGGTTATACAGTAGTGAACGGGTTAAGAGTAGACAGTAGTGAACGGGATAAGAGTATACAGTAGCGAACGGGTTAAGAGTAGACAGTAGTGAACGGGTTAAGAGAAGACAGTAGTGAACGGGTTAAGAGTATACAGTAGTGAACGGGTTAAGAGTATACAGTAGTGAACGGGTTAAAAGTAGACAGTAGTGAACGGGTTAAGAGTAGACAGTAGTGAACGGGTTAAGAGTAGACAGTAGTGAACGGGTTAAGAGTAGACAGTAGTGAACGGGTTAAGAGTAGACAGTAGTGAACGGGTTAAGAGTAGACAGTAGTGAACGGGTTATACAGCAGTGAACAGGTTAAGAGTAGACAGTAGTAAATGGGTTAAGAGAAGACAGTAGTGAACGGGTTAAGAGTAGACAGTAGTGAACGGGTTAAGAGTATACAGTAGTGAACGGGTTAAGAGTAGACAGTAGTGAATGGGTTAAGAGTAGACAGTAGTGAACGGGTTAAGAGTAGACAGTAGCGAACGGGTTAAGAGTAGACAGTAGTGAACGGGTTAAGAGTAGACAGTAGCGAACGGGTTAAGAGTAGACAGTAGTGAACGGGTTAAGAGTAGACAGTAGTGAATGGGTTAAGAGAAGACAGTAGTGAATGGGTTAAGAGAAGACAGTAGTGAATGGGTTAAGAGTAGACAGTAGTGAACGGGTTAAGAGTATACAGTAGCGAACGGGTTAAGAGTAGACAGTAGTGAACGGGTTATACAGTAGTGAACGGGTTAAGAGTAGACAGTAGTGAATGGGTTGAGAAGACAGTAGTGAACGGGTTAAGAGTAAACGGGTTAAGAGTAGACAGTAGTGAACGGGTTATACAGTAGTGAACGGGTTAAGAGTAGACAGTAGTGAACGGGTTAAGAGTAGACAGTAGTGAACGGGTTAAGAGTAGACAGTAGTGAACGGGTTAAGAGTAGACAGTAGTGAACGGGTTATACAGCAGTGAACAGGTTAAGAGTAGACAGTAGTAAATGGGTTAAGAGAAGACCGTAGTGAACGGGTTAAGAGTAGACAGTAGTGAACGGGTTAAGAGTATACAGTAGTGAACGGGTTAAGAGTAGACAGTAGTGAATGGGTTAAGAGTAGATAGTAGTGAATGGGTTAAGAGTAGACAGTAGCGAACGGGTTAAGAGTAGACAGTAGCGAACGGGTTAAGAGTAGACAGTAGCGAACGGGTTAAGAGTAGACAGTAGCGAACGGGTTAAGAGTAGACAGTAGTGAACGGGTTAAGAGTAGACAGTAGTGAACGGGTTAAGAGTAGACAGTAGCGAACGGGTTAAGAGTAGACAGTAGTAAACGGGTTAAGAGTAAACGGGTTAAGAGTAGACAGTAGTGAACGGGTTAAGAGTAGACAGTAGTGAACGGGTTAAGAGTAGACAGTAGTGAACGGGTTAAGAGTAGACAGTAGTGAACGGGTTAAGAGTATACAGTAGTGAACGGGTTATACAGTAGTGAATGGGTTAAGAGTAGACAGTAGTGAACGGGTTAAGAGTAGACAGTAGTGAACGGGTTAAGAGTAGACAGTAGCGAACGGGTTAAGAGTAGACAGTAGCGAACGGGTTAAGAGTAGACAGTAGTGAACGGGTTAAGAGTAGACAGTAGTGAACGGGTTAAGAGTATACAGTAGTGAACGGGTTATACAGTAGTGAATGGGTTAAGAGTAGATAGTAGTGAACGGGTTAAGAGTAGACAGTAGCGAACGGGTTAAGAGTAGACAGTAGCGAACGGGTTAAGAGTAGACAGTAGCGAACGGGTTAAGAGTAGACAGTAGCGAACGGGTTATACAGTAGTGAATGGGTTAAGAGTAGATAGTAGTGAACGGGTTAAGAGTAGACAGTAGCGAACGGGTTAAGAGTAGACAGTAGCGAACGGGTTAAGAGTAGACAGTAGCGAACGGGTTAAGAGTAGACAGTAGCGAACGGGTTAAGAGTAGACAGTAGTGAACGGGTTAAGAGTAGACAGTAGCGAACGGGTTAAGAGTAGACAGTAGCGAACGGGTTAAGAGTAGACAGTAGCGAACGGGTTAAGAGTAGACAGTAGCGAACGGGTTAAGAGTAGACAGTAGCGAACGGGTTAAGAGTAGACAGTAGTGAACGGGTTAAGAGTAGACAGTAGTGAACGGGTTAAGAGTATACAGTAGTGAACGGGTTATACAGTAGTGAATGGGTTAAGAGTAGATAGTAGTGAACGGGTTAAGAGTAGACAGTAGCGAACGGGTTAAGAGTAGACAGTAGCGAACGGGTTAAGAGTAGACAGTAGCGAACGGGTTAAGAGTAGACAGTAGCGAACGGGTTAAGAGTAGACAGTAGCGAACGGGTTAAGAGTAGACAGTAGCGAACGGGTTAAGAGTAGACAGTAGCGAACGGGTTAAGAGTAGACAGTAGCGAACGGGTTAAGAGTAGACAGTAGGGAACGGGTTAAGAGTAGACAGTAGTGAACGGGTTAAGAGTAGACAGTAGTGAACGGGTTAAGAGTAGACAGTAGTGAACGGGTTAAGAGTAGACAGTAGCGAAAGGGTTAAGAGTAGACAGTAGCGAACGGGTTAAGAGTAGACAGTAGTGAATGGGTTAAGAGTAGACAGTAGTGAATGGGTTAAGAGTAGACAGTAGTGAACGGGTTAAGAGTAGACAGTAGTCAACGGGTTATACAGTAGTGAATGGGTTAAGAGTAGACAGTAGTGAATGGGTTAAGAGTAGACAGTAGTGAACGGGTTAAGAGTAGACAGTAGTCAACGGGTTATACAGTAGTGAACGGGTTATACAGTAGTGAACGGGTTATACAGTAGTGAACGGGTTAAGAGTAGACAGTAGTGAATGGGTTAAGAGAAGACAGTAGTGAATGGGTTAAGAGAAGACAGTAGTGAATGGGTTAAGAGTAGAGAGTAGTGAACGGGTTAAGAGTAGACAGTAGTGAACGGGTTAAGAGTATACAGTAGCGAACGGGTTAAGAGTAGACAGTAGTGAACGGGTTATGAGTATACAGTAGCGAACGGGTTAAGAGTAGACAGTAGTGAACGGGTTATACAGTAGTGAACGGGTTAAGAGTAGACAGTAGTGAATGGGTTAAGAGTAAACGGGTTAAGAGTAGACAGTAGTGAACGGGTTATACAGTAGTGAACGGGTTAAGAGTAGACAGTAGTGAACGGGTTAAGAGTAAACGGGTTAAGAGTAGACAGTAGTGAACGGGTTAAGAGTAAACATTAGTGAACGGGTTATACAGTAGTGAACGGGTTATACAGTAGTGAACGGGTTAAGAGTATACAGTAGTGAGCGGGTTAAGAGTATACGGGTTAAGAGTATACAGTAGTGAGCGGGTTAAGAGTATACAGTAGTGAGCGGGTTAAGAGTAGACAGTAGTGAACGGGTTAAGAGTAGACAGTAGTGAACGGATTAAGAGTAGACAGTAGTGAACGGGTTAAGAGTAGACAGTAGTGAACGGGTTAAGAGTATACAGTAGTGAGCGGGTTAAGAGTATACGGGTTAAGAGTATACAGTAGTGAGCGGGTTAAGAGTATACAGTAGTGAACGGATTAAGAGTAGACAGTAGTGAACGGATTAAGAGTAGACAGTAGTGAACGGGTTATACAGTAGTGAACGGGTTAAGAGTAGACAGTAGTGGATGGGTTAAGAGTAAACGGGTTAAGAGTAGACAGTAGCGAACGGGTTAAGAGTAGACAGTAGTGAACGGGTTAAGAGTAGACAGTAGTGAACGGGTTAAGAGTAGACAGTAGCGAACGGGTTAAGAGTAGACAGTAGCGAACGGGTTAAGAGTAGACAGTAGCGAACGGGTTAAGAGTAGACAGTAGTGAACGGGTTAAGAGTAGACAGTAGTGAACGGGTTAAGAGTAGACAGTAGTGAACAGGTTAAGAGTAGACAGTAGTGAACGGGTTAAGAGTAGACAGTAGTGAACGGGTTAAGAGTAGACAGTAGTGAACGGGTTAAGAGTAGACAGTAGTGAACGGGTTATACAGCAGTCAACAGGTTAAGAGTAGACAGTAGTAAATGGGTTAAGAGAAGACAGTAGTGAACGGGTTAAGAGTAGACAGTAGTGAACGGGTTAAGAGTATACAGTAGTGAACGGGTTAAGAGTAGACAGTAGTGAATGGGTTAAGAGTAGACAGTAGTGAATGGGTTAAGAGTAGACAGTAGTGAACGGGTTAAGAGTAGACAGTAGCGAACGGGTTAAGAGTAGACAGTAGCGAACGGGTTAAGAGTAGACAGTAGTGAACGGGTTAAGAGTAAACGGGTTAAGAGTAGACAGTAGTGAACGGGTTAAGAGTAGACAGTAGTGAACGGGTTAAGAGTAGACAGTAGTGAACGGGTTAAGAGTAGACGGGTTAAGAGTAGACAGTAGCGAACGGGTTAAGAGTAGACAGTAGTGAACGGGTTAAGAGTAGACAGTAGTGAACGGGTTAAGAGTAGACAGTAGCGAACGGGTTAAGAGTAGACAGTAGTGAACGGGTTAAGAGTAGACAGTAGTGAACGGGTTAAGAGTAGACAGTAGTGAACGGGTTAAGAGTAAACGGGTTAAGAGTAGACAGTAGTGAACGGGTTAAGAGTAGACAGTAGTGAACGGGTTAAGAGTAGACAATAGTGAACAGGTTAAGAGTAGACAGTAGTGAACGGGTTAAGAGTATACAGTAGTGAACGGGTTATACAGTAGTGAATGGGTTAAGAGTAGACAGTAGTGAATGGGTTAAGAGTAGACAGTAGTGAACGGGTTAAGAGTAGACAGTAGTCAACGGGTTATACAGTAGTGAACGGGTTATACAGTAGTGAACGGGTTAAGAGTAGACAGTAGTGAATGGGTTAAGAGAAGACAGTAGTGAACGGGTTAAGACTATACAGTAGTGAGCGGGTTAAGAGTATACGGGTTAAGAGTAGACAGTAGCGAACGGGTTAAGAGTAGACAGTAGTGAGCGGGTTAAGAGTATACAGTAGTGAACGGGTTAAGAGTAGACAGTAGTGAACGGGTTAAGAGTATACAGTAGTGAACGGGTTAAGAGTAGACAGTAGTGAACGGGTTAAGAGTATACAGTAGCGAACGGGTTAAGAGTAGACAGTAGTGAACGGGTTAAGAGTATACAGTAGTGAACGGGTTATACAGTAGTGAATGGGTTAAGAGTAGACAGTAGTGAACGGGTTAAGAGTAGACAGTAGTGAACGGGTTAAGAGTAGACAGTAGCGAACGGGTTAAGAGTAGACAGTAGCGAACGGGTTAAGAGTAGACAGTAGTGAACGGGTTAAGAGTAGACAGTAGTGAACGGGTTAAGAGTATACAGTAGTGAACGGGTTATACAGTAGTGAATGGGTTAAGAGTAGATAGTAGTGAACGGGTTAAGAGTAGACAGTAGCGAACGGGTTAAGAGTAGACAGTAGCGAACGGGTTAAGAGTAGACAGTAGCGAACGGGTTAAGAGTAGACAGTAGCGAACGGGTTATACAGTAGTGAATGGGTTAAGAGTAGATAGTAGTGAACGGGTTAAGAGTAGACAGTAGCGAACGGGTTAAGAGTAGACAGTAGCGAACGGGTTAAGAGTAGACAGTAGCGAACGGGTTAAGAGTAGACAGTAGCGAACGGGTTAAGAGTAGACAGTAGTGAACGGGTTAAGAGTAGACAGTAGCGAACGGGTTAAGAGTAGACAGTAGCGAACGGGTTAAGAGTAGACAGTAGCGAACGGGTTAAGAGTAGACAGTAGCGAACGGGTTAAGAGTAGACAGTAGCGAACGGGTTAAGAGTAGACAGTAGTGAACGGGTTAAGAGTAGACAGTAGTGAACGGGTTAAGAGTATACAGTAGTGAACGGGTTATACAGTAGTGAATGGGTTAAGAGTAGATAGTAGTGAACGGGTTAAGAGTAGACAGTAGCGAACGGGTTAAGAGTAGACAGTAGCGAACGGGTTAAGAGTAGACAGTAGCGAACGGGTTAAGAGTAGACAGTAGCGAACGGGTTAAGAGTAGACAGTAGCGAACGGGTTAAGAGTAGACAGTAGCGAACGGGTTAAGAGTAGACAGTAGCGAACGGGTTAAGAGTAGACAGTAGCGAACGGGTTAAGAGTAGACAGTAGGGAACGGGTTAAGAGTAGACAGTAGTGAACGGGTTAAGAGTAGACAGTAGTGAACGGGTTAAGAGTAGACAGTAGTGAACGGGTTAAGAGTAGACAGTAGCGAAAGGGTTAAGAGTAGACAGTAGCGAACGGGTTAAGAGTAGACAGTAGTGAATGGGTTAAGAGTAGACAGTAGTGAATGGGTTAAGAGTAGACAGTAGTGAACGGGTTAAGAGTAGACAGTAGTCAACGGGTTATACAGTAGTGAATGGGTTAAGAGTAGACAGTAGTGAATGGGTTAAGAGTAGACAGTAGTGAACGGGTTAAGAGTAGACAGTAGTCAACGGGTTATACAGTAGTGAACGGGTTATACAGTAGTGAACGGGTTATACAGTAGTGAACGGGTTAAGAGTAGACAGTAGTGAATGGGTTAAGAGAAGACAGTAGTGAATGGGTTAAGAGAAGACAGTAGTGAATGGGTTAAGAGTAGAGAGTAGTGAACGGGTTAAGAGTAGACAGTAGTGAACGGGTTAAGAGTATACAGTAGCGAACGGGTTAAGAGTAGACAGTAGTGAACGGGTTATGAGTATACAGTAGCGAACGGGTTAAGAGTAGACAGTAGTGAACGGGTTATACAGTAGTGAACGGGTTAAGAGTAGACAGTAGTGAATGGGTTAAGAGTAAACGGGTTAAGAGTAGACAGTAGTGAACGGGTTATACAGTAGTGAACGGGTTAAGAGTAGACAGTAGTGAACGGGTTAAGAGTAAACGGGTTAAGAGTAGACAGTAGTGAACGGGTTAAGAGTAAACATTAGTGAACGGGTTATACAGTAGTGAACGGGTTATACAGTAGTGAACGGGTTAAGAGTATACAGTAGTGAGCGGGTTAAGAGTATACGGGTTAAGAGTATACAGTAGTGAGCGGGTTAAGAGTATACAGTAGTGAGCGGGTTAAGAGTAGACAGTAGTGAACGGGTTAAGAGTAGACAGTAGTGAACGGATTAAGAGTAGACAGTAGTGAACGGGTTAAGAGTAGACAGTAGTGAACGGGTTAAGAGTATACAGTAGTGAGCGGGTTAAGAGTATACGGGTTAAGAGTATACAGTAGTGAGCGGGTTAAGAGTATACAGTAGTGAACGGATTAAGAGTAGACAGTAGTGAACGGATTAAGAGTAGACAGTAGTGAACGGGTTATACAGTAGTGAACGGGTTAAGAGTAGACAGTAGTGGATGGGTTAAGAGTAAACGGGTTAAGAGTAGACAGTAGCGAACGGGTTAAGAGTAGACAGTAGTGAACGGGTTAAGAGTAGACAGTAGTGAACGGGTTAAGAGTAGACAGTAGCGAACGGGTTAAGAGTAGACAGTAGCGAACGGGTTAAGAGTAGACAGTAGCGAACGGGTTAAGAGTAGACAGTAGTGAACGGGTTAAGAGTAGACAGTAGTGAACGGGTTAAGAGTAGACAGTAGTGAACAGGTTAAGAGTAGACAGTAGTGAACGGGTTAAGAGTAGACAGTAGTGAACGGGTTAAGAGTAGACAGTAGTGAACGGGTTAAGAGTAGACAGTAGTGAACGGGTTATACAGCAGTCAACAGGTTAAGAGTAGACAGTAGTAAATGGGTTAAGAGAAGACAGTAGTGAACGGGTTAAGAGTAGACAGTAGTGAACGGGTTAAGAGTATACAGTAGTGAACGGGTTAAGAGTAGACAGTAGTGAATGGGTTAAGAGTAGACAGTAGTGAATGGGTTAAGAGTAGACAGTAGTGAACGGGTTAAGAGTAGACAGTAGCGAACGGGTTAAGAGTAGACAGTAGCGAACGGGTTAAGAGTAGACAGTAGTGAACGGGTTAAGAGTAAACGGGTTAAGAGTAGACAGTAGTGAACGGGTTAAGAGTAGACAGTAGTGAACGGGTTAAGAGTAGACAGTAGTGAACGGGTTAAGAGTAGACGGGTTAAGAGTAGACAGTAGCGAACGGGTTAAGAGTAGACAGTAGTGAACGGGTTAAGAGTAGACAGTAGTGAACGGGTTAAGAGTAGACAGTAGCGAACGGGTTAAGAGTAGACAGTAGTGAACGGGTTAAGAGTAGACAGTAGTGAACGGGTTAAGAGTAGACAGTAGTGAACGGGTTAAGAGTAAACGGGTTAAGAGTAGACAGTAGTGAACGGGTTAAGAGTAGACAGTAGTGAACGGGTTAAGAGTAGACAATAGTGAACAGGTTAAGAGTAGACAGTAGTGAACGGGTTAAGAGTATACAGTAGTGAACGGGTTATACAGTAGTGAATGGGTTAAGAGTAGACAGTAGTGAATGGGTTAAGAGTAGACAGTAGTGAACGGGTTAAGAGTAGACAGTAGTCAACGGGTTATACAGTAGTGAACGGGTTATACAGTAGTGAACGGGTTAAGAGTAGACAGTAGTGAATGGGTTAAGAGAAGACAGTAGTGAACGGGTTAAGACTATACAGTAGTGAGCGGGTTAAGAGTATACGGGTTAAGAGTAGACAGTAGCGAACGGGTTAAGAGTAGACAGTAGTGAGCGGGTTAAGAGTATACAGTAGTGAACGGGTTAAGAGTAGACAGTAGTGAACGGGTTAAGAGTATACAGTAGTGAACGGGTTAAGAGTAGACAGTAGTGAACGGGTTAAGAGTATACAGTAGCGAACGGGTTAAGAGTAGACAGTAGTGAACGGGTTATACAGTAGTGAACGGGTTAAGAGTAGACAGTAGTGAATGGGTTAAGAGTAAACGGGTTAAGAGTAGACAGTAGTGAACGGGTTATACAGTAGTGAACGGGTTAAGAGTAGACAGTAGTGAACGGGTTAAGAGTAAACGGGTTAAGAGTAGACAGTAGTGAACGGGTTATACAGTAGTGAACAGGTTAAGAGTAAACATTAGTGAACGGGTTATACAGTAGTGAACGGGTTATACAGTAGTGAACGGGTTAAGAGTATACAGTAGTGAGCGGGTTAAGAGTATACGGGTTAAGAGTATACAGTAGTGAGCGGGTTAAGAGTATACAGTAGTGAGCGGGTTAAGAGTATACGGGTTAAGAGTATACAGTAGTGAGCGGGTTAAGAGTATACAGTAGTGAGCGGGTTAAGAGTATACAGTAGTGAACGGGTTAAGAGTAGACAGTAGTGAACGGATTAAGAGTAGACAGTAGTGAACGGGTTAAGAGTAGACAGTAGTGAACGGGTTAAGAGTAGACAGTAGTGAGCGGGTTAAGAGTATACGGGTTAAGAGTATACAGTAGTGAGCGGGTTAAGAGTATACAGTAGTGAGCGGGTTAAGAGTATACAGTAGTGAACGGATTAAGAGTAGACAGTAGTGAACGGGTTAAGAGTAGACAGTAGTGAGCGGGTTAAGAGTAGACAGTAGTGAACGGAGTAGACAGTAGTGAACGGGTTAAGAGTATACAGTAGTGAACGGGTTAAGAGTAGACAGTAGTGAACGGATTAAGAGTAGACAGTAGTGAACGGATTAAGAGTAGACAGTAGTGAACGGGTTAAGAGTAGACAGTAGTGAACGGAGTAGACAGTAGTGAACGGGTTAAGAGTATACAGTAGTGAACGGGTTAAGAGTAGACAGATGATGCTTCTATTATTAAAATAAAACATTACTCTCTAACTATGACCAACCTAACAAACCATTGTTTCAAAATACCATAGTTTCCTCTTCATTAGACATTCATCAGCACAGACAGATAGTAAATGCGTGTTATATTCTCTAGGGTTTGGTGATGTTTTACTGTGGTATTTACAGTAAACGCTCGCTGTCTGTCAGGCGTCACTGGCCTGATCCCGCGATGAATGCAATGCCGGAGAATGAGGAGAATGAGTGTATTTTACCCGGATCGGTGGTGTCAGAAGCGGCTCGGTTCGGTCCCTCGGCCCCCGCCCTCCTCTATGCGAGTCTGCTTTAACTCAATGATCCAGAACTGAAGCCCAAACTGGCCGAACGCGCTTCCCTCAGTGCGAAACCCAGGACGCCGCCATCTTCATTCTGCCACCAGCAGGGCACTGCGCATGCGCACGACGGCACTCTCACGCGTGTGTCAGCTGACGGGCTCGACAGGAAGTAGAAATTCACGGGCCATCCTGACAGCTGACAGTAAAGACACATTTAATCTGAGAAACATTAACATGGTGTTAAACTGTTTAGAATATATACAAATATTATATACAATTTTAAAATATTTAGTTTTTAAGCAATATGTATTTACTTTTATTTTTAATACAATTATTTAATATAATTTATTTATTTAAATCATATTTAAAAAATGTTAATACATTTTTATTTTTTTTAATACTTTTATTTTTAGTTACTTATTTAGTTATTTGCTTTTATAAATTAATTTAATTTACTTAAATCCACTTGTATTTGTTTTTAATCATTTTTATTTATTCATTTAAAATACAAAATCTTTTAAAATAATTTTTATTTATTTAGTTATTAATTGTTTATATAAAATGTTTATTTTAATTAATTTTGTAATTGCAATCACATTAAGTTAGTTTAGCCCCGGGCCGAGAGAAACACTGCTCTGAGATCAGTTTACTGCGCTCATGAAGAGGACACTGTAAGAAAAGAGTGCATTTGGAAAACTGTAATTCAAGCGAGTAACAGCGACTCTAAACCTTACTTTGTTCTATGTTTTACAGTGAAGAAAATAAGTATTTGAACACCCTGCTATTTTGCTAGTTCTCCCACTTAGAAATCATGGAGGGGTCTGAAATTGTCACCGTAGGTGCATGTCCACTGTGAGAGACATAATCTCAAAAAAAAAATCCAGAAATCACAATGTATGATTTTTTAACTATTTATTTGTAAGATACAGCTGCAAATAAGTATTTGAACACCTGAGAAAATCAATATTAATATTTGGTACAGTAGCCTTTGTTTGCAATTACAGAGGTCAAACGTTTCCTGTAGTTTTTCACCAGGTTTGCACACACAGCAGGAGGGATTTTGGCCCACTCCTCCACACAGATCTTCTCTAGATCAGTCAGGTTTCTGGGCTGTCGCTGAGAAACACGGAGTTTGAGCTCCCTCCAAAGATTCTCTATTGGGTTTAGGTCTGGAGACTGGCTAGGCCACGCCAGAACCTTGATATGCTTCTTACAGAGCCACTCCTTGGTTATCCTGGCTGTGTGCTTCGGGTCATTGTCATGTCGGAAGACCCAGCCTCGACCCATCTTCAATGCTCTAACTGAGGGAAGGAGGTTGTTCCCCAAAATCTCGCAATACATGGCCCCGGTCATCCTCTCCTTAATACAGTGCAGTCGCCCTCTCCCATGTGCAGAAAAACACCCCCAAAGCATGGTGCTACCACCCCCATGCTTCACAGTAGGGATGGTGTTCTTGGGATGGTACTCATCATTCTTCTTCCTCCAAACACGGTTAGTGGAATTATGACCAAAAAGTTCTATTTTGGTCTCATCGGACCACATGACTTTCTCCCATGACTCCTCTGGATCATCCAAATGGTCATTGGCAAACTTAAGACGGGCCTTGACATGTGTTGGTTTAAGCAGGGGAACCTTCCGTGCCATGCATGATTTCAAACCATGACGTCTTAGTGTATTACCAACAGTAACCTTGGAAACGGTGGTCCCAGCTCTTTTCAGGTCATTGACCAGCTCCTCCCGTGTAGTTCTGGGCTGATTTCTCACCTTTCTTAGGATCATTGAGACCCCACGAGGTGAGATCTTGCATGGAGCCCCAGTCCGAGGGAGACTGACAGTCATGTTTAGCTTCTTCCATTTTCTAATGATTATGTCTCTCACAGTGGACATGCACCTACGATGACAATTTCAGACCCCTCCATGATTTCTAAGTGGGAGAACTTGCAAAATAGCAGGGTGTTCAAATACTTATTTTCTTCACTGTATGTTAATTTCCTGAGAATCTACTGATGTTCTTCTCTCATAACAGGGGTTCAACATTAATTACAATAAATGAGAATTTATTTATCATTTCAAAAATAAAATAAATGATAAAAAAATAGTGATTTAATTACAGTTAATTAATGGAATAAAATGTATTTAATGCATAAATTGAATCCATTCTGCTTGGGCTGGTGATGAGAATGAAGAGAATAAAGAGTCCTGAGAAAATTGAGCCGTTTCTGCGCTTCCGAAGAGAGTTATCTCTGTCTACACCTCACACGGGACACACACACACACACACCTTACACGGGACACACACACACCTCACACGGGACACACACACACACACACCTTACACGGGACACACACACACCTCACACGGGACACACACACACACACACCTCAGACGGGACACACACACACACACACACCTCACACGGGACACACACACACACACACCTTACACGGGACACACACACACCTCACACGGGACACACACACACACACACCTCAGACGGGACACACACACCTCACATAGGACACACACATCCACACTTCACACGGGACACACACATCCACACTTCATATGGGACACACACACCTCACACGGGACACACACACACCTCACACGGGACACACACACACACCTCACACGGGACACACACACACACACCTCACATGGGACACACACATCCACACTTCACACGGGACACACACACACACACACACACCTCACATGGGACACACACATCCACACTTCACACGGGACACACACACACACACACACACACACACACACCTCACATGGGACACACACATCCACACTTCACACGGGACACACACACACACACACACACACACACACACCTCACATGGGACACACACATCCACACTTCACACGGGACACACACACACACACACACACACCTCACACGGGACACACACACACACACCTCACACGGGACACACACACACCTCACACGGGACACACACACACACACACACACCTCACACGGGACACACACACACACACCTCACACGGGACACACACACACACACCTCACACGGGACACACACACACACACCTCACATGGGACACACACATCCACACTTCACACGGGACACACACACACACACACACACCTCACATGGGACACACACATCCACACTTCACACGGGACACACACACACACACACACACACCTCACATGGGACACACACATCCACACTTCACACGGGACACACACACACACACACACACACACACACACACACCTCACATGGGACACACACATCCACACTTCACACGGGACACACACACACACACACACACCTCACACGGGACACACACACCTCACACGGGACACACACACACCTCACACGGGACACACACACACACACACACCTCACACGGGACACACACACACACACCTCACACGGGACACACACACACACACCTCACATGGGACACACACATCCACACTTCACACGGGACACACACACACACACCTCACACGGGACACACACACCTCACACGGGACACACACATCCACGCTTCACAAAGGGACACACACACACCTCACACGGGACACACACACCTCACATGGGACACACACATCCACACTTCACACGGGACACACACACACCTCACATGGGACACACACACCTCACACGGGACACACACACACACACTTCATACGGGACACACACACACACCTCACATGGGACACACACATCCACACTTCACACGGGACACACACACACACACACACCTCACACGGGACACACACACCTCACACGGGACACACACACACACACCTCACACGGGACACACAAACACACACCTCACACGGGACACACACATCCACACTTCACACGGGACACACACATCCACACTTCATACGGGACACACACACACACACACACCTCACATGGGACACACACACCTCACATGGGACACACACATCTACACTTCATACGGGACACACACACACACCTCACACGGGACACACACACACACACCTCACACGGGACACACACATCTACACTTCATACGGGACACACACACACACACCTCACACGGGACACACACATCCACACTTTATACGGGACACACACACACACCTCACACGGGACACACACACACACACCTCACACGGGACACACACATCTCACACGGGACACACACACACACCTCACACGGGACACACACACACACACACGTCACGCGGCTCCACAAACACACACACGCGGCTCCACACACACACACACACGGCTCCACACACACGTCACATGGCTCCACACACGTCACACGGCTCCACACACACAAGCGGCTCCACACACACGTCACACACAGGATGTGTGTGTCCCGTGTGAAGTGTGGATGTGTGTGTCCCTGGTGAGGTGTGTGTGTGTGTCCCGTGTGAGGTGTGGATGTGTGTGTCCCGTATGAAGTGTGTGTGTGTGTGTGTCCCGTGTGAGGTGTGTGTGTGTGTGTGTCCCGTGTGGATGTGTGTGTCCCTGGTGAGGTGTGTGTGTGTGTCCCGTGTGAGGTGTGGATGTGTGTGTCCCGTGTGAAGTGTGGATGTGTGTGTCCCGTGTGAGGTGTGTGTGTGTATCGCGTGTGAGGTGTGTGTGTGTGTGTGTGTGTGTGTGAGGTGTGTGTGTGTGTGTGAGGTGTGTGTGTGTGTGTGTGTGTGTGTATGTGTGTGTGTGTGTGTGTGTGTGTGTGTGTATGTGTGCTCGTGTTTATATTACATTGTGGGGACCAAATGTCCCCACAAGTATAGTAAAACCTGAAATCACCTACATTGTGGGGACCAGTCAGCGGTCCCCATGAGGAGAACAGCGTATAAATCACACTAAGTAATGTTTTTTGAAAATGTAAAAATGCAGAATGTCTCCTGTGATGGGTAGGTTTAGGGACAGGGGCAGTGTGTGTGTGTGTGTGTGTGTGTGTGTGTAAGGGGACAGAATACATAGTTTGTACAGTATAAAAACCATTACGCCTATGGAGAGTCCCCACAAAGATAGCGAACCAGACGTGTGTGTGTGTGTGTGTGTGTGTGTGTGTGTGTGTGTGTGTGTGTGGAGCTGCGTGTGTGTGTGTGTGTGTGTGTGGAGCCGTGTGTGTGTGTGGGGAGCCGTGTGTGTGTGTGTGTGTGTGTGTGTGTGAACTCTGCACATCCCCACAGAAACTGTCCCGAAGGAACATCCACATGTTCCGGTTGTGGGGAAAAGGATCATATAAAGTGATTTTGTAAACAAAGCCAGAGGAATGCAGGGAACCACACATGATGATGTGACTGAATGAAATTAATCAATGAGAAGAGGTCGTGACCCTTAGGAGACGAGAAAGCATTGCTTTGATCAGAAACACTAGTTTCCTCAACATCAGTGACGTTTATCAATCGCTTGCTTTGTGCTTAAGCTTTAGAAACGGATGTTTCTCTGAACATGAGACTGCTTTTAGCTTGTGTGGGGCACATCTCTGTCACAGCAGCACACACACAGATCCACATATCACACACTTCTGTCTTTACATGACAGTATACAGTTTTACTTGTAGGATTTTGAAAATGACTATAGTTTATTTGTTTACATTTAAAATCTAATGAAATTGCCCAGTATGAAAAATAAAGGAATCAGTGAATAAATCAGCAAACAGAAAGTCTGTCGATTTCAAATATATAAACAAATAAAAAATTGTCACTACACTAAAGAAAGCGTGTTACATTACTTTACTTTACTTTAAGCGTGTCGTCAGCCATCAAAACCATGACATGTGATGATGATTCTTTTTATGGTGTTTTATAAACAAAGTTCGGGAGGAGCACATTCAAATAATCATTCCAATCAACTTCATCAAACAATTACCATGTCTACCCTATCAGCAGGAGAGGAAGCGTATATTCACTCCTGGACCCCCCACTCCTCATACGGGGGGTACTCTGGGCTTGGGAATACCGAGCCCTCTCCTCGCACACCACGCCAAATACACATTTATTCTATCTGACTTATTTGTAAGTGTGAACTCGTGAATTACATGTAACATATGTAATCACAAATGGTCAAATCTTCTATTCTACATCATTCTCACAGGCCTGTGTTGTTTCAAATCCACGAGAACGTCCGGTTGATCCCTCAGCTCATCAGTCATTGTTCGAAGAAGGCAGCGATCATTAGATCATGTGATGGTCTGATATTCCTCCTCAGACCCATGAGTGTGTGTAGTAAACCTGAGGAACTCACCGAGACTGAAGGTAGAGAGGAAACATGCTGTCGTCTGCGTCGCCTCCACAGAGCAGTGATGGAGCGCACAGAGCATCTGATCTCGAGCATGTGCTGCCCGTTACACTAATGCAGTTAGTGACCCACCGACACAAAACACACATTCACACACTCTCAGCCTCTGCTGACGGATGTGGAGCGCTGTGAACTTGATCAGCTTCACATGGAGTCAGTGTAGAGTACAGTAGAGTAGAGTAGAGTACAGTAGAGTACAGTTGAGCTGTAGAGTACAGTAGAGTACAGCTGAGCTGTAGAGTAGAGTAGAGTAGAGTACAGTAGAGTACAGTAGAGCTGTAGAGTAGAGTACAGTAGAGGTAGTGTACAGTAGAGTACAGTTGAGCTGTAGAGTACAGTAGAGTACAGCTGAGCTGTAGAGTAGAGTAGAGTACAGTAGAGTACAGCTGAGCTGTAGAGTAGAGTAGAGTACAGTAGAGTACAGCTGAGCTGTAGAGTAGAGTAGAGTACAGTAGAGTACAGCTGAGCTGTAGAGTAGAGTAGAGTATAGTAGAGTACAGTAGAGTACAGTAGAGCTGTAGAGTAGAGTACAGTAGAGGTAGTGTACAGTAGAGTACAGTGGAGGTAGAGTAGAGTACAGTAGAGATAGAGTACAGTGGAGGTAGAGTACAGTAGAGATAGAGTAGAGTACAGTAAAGGTAGTGTACAGTAGAGTACAGTTGAGCTGTAGAGTAAAGTAGAGTACAGTAGAGGTAGAGTAAAGTAGGGTACAGTAGAGCTGTAGAGTAGAGTACAGTTGAGCTGTAGAGTAAAGTAGAGTACAGTAGAGGTAGAGTAAAGTAGGGTACAGTAGAGCTGTAGAGTAGAGTACAGTAGAGTACAGTAGAGTACAGCTGAGCTGTAGAGTAGAGTAGAGTACAGTAGAGTACAGTAGAGCTGTAGAGTAGAGTACAGTAGAGGTAGTCTACAGTAGAGTACAGTGGAGGTAGAGTAGAGTACAGTAGAGATAGAGTAGAGTACAGTGGAGGTAGAGTACAGTAGAGATAGAGTAGAGTACAGTAAAGGTAGTGTACAGTAGAGTACAGTTGAGCTGTAGAGTAAAGTAGAGTACAGTAGAGGTAGAGTAAAGTAGGGTACAGTAGAGCTGTAGAGTAGAGTACAGTAGAGGTAGTGTAGAGTAGAGTACAGTTGAGCTGTAGAGTAAAGTAGAGTACAGTAGAGCTGTAGAGTAGGGTACAGTAGAGCTGTAGAGTAGAGTACAGTAGAGGTAGTGTAGAGTAGAGTACAGTTGAGCTGTAGAGTAAAGTAGAGTACAGTAGAGGTAGAGTAAAGTAGGGTACAGTAGAGCTGTAGAGTAGAGTACAGTAAGTCAAGTCAAGTATATTTATATAGCGCTTTTCACAATATGGATTGCATCAAAGCAGCTTCACAGTATCAATCAAAACAACATAACAATGTTCGTTTTTTAGTGGAAAAACATCCACGTTTGGTAGAGCTGATCAATGGTATTAATGATTGGTTAATTAATTTGAATATCCCCAACTGAGAAAGCCAAAGGCAACAGTGGCAAGGAACCGAAAAACTCCATCAAGTGACCCAATGGAGAAAAAAAAAACCTTGGGAGAACCCAGGCTCAGTCGGGGGCCAGTTCTCCTCTGGCGTTTATGAACTAGAGGCCGGATTTACAGTAACTGTAAGATAAAAATGTATCTGAATGTCTCTAAACAGACTTTAAACGCGAACCTGTGATAAACGCTGATGGCGTTCACATGCGCATTAAGAACTGAATCTATAGTTATGTGCGTTTGGATATATGTGCGCAGGTTTGTAATTCCCTACAAAACCATGCCTGAACAAACTACTTGTCTTGTCTATAAATTTGATACAGAATTGTTTTATTTTATCACTTCAGGGTGGGTACGCGAAACTAAATTCACAACGCTTTATCTGTAGAGTGGGAAAGGGATCCTCCATAGGGAGAGGCTAGTTGGCCCTTCAGCACTGCATTGTCATCGGGTCCAGGCGAAGCTCCTCGTCAGATCTGGAGTGTGTGTGTGTGTGTGTGTGTGTGTGTGTGTGTGTGTGTATGTGTATGTGTGTGTGTGTGTGTGTGTGTGTGTGTGTGTGTGTGTGTGTGTGTGTGTCCAGGCGAAGCTCCTCGTCAGATCTGGATACGGCCTGGATCCGGCAGGCTGCGGGAAAACCTCAGCATAAACAAAGACACTCAAATTAGCGTAGATGCCATTCTTCTTATGATGTAACGAGTACATCAGGATTTAAGGGAAGTGTTCCCAGTTCCGGCTGACCTAATCTATGCAGCCTAACATTGAGTTATAGAAGTCTATAATGTATTATGTGTATGCTAGGGCAAAGAGATGTGTCTTTAATCGAGATTTGAACTAACAGACTGTGTCTGCTTCCCGGACAATGGTGGGAAGACTATTCCAAAGTTTTGGTGCTAAATAGGAAAAGGATCTACCGCCAGCAGTCGATTTTGATATTCTAGGTATTATTAACTGGCTGGAATTTTGAGTTCGCAATAGACGTGAAGGACTATAATGCGTTAAGAGCTCGCTCAAGTACTGCGGAGCTAAACTATTTAGTGCTTTGTAAGTAATCAACAATATTTTAAAATTTATACAATGTTTAATAGGCAGCCAATGCAGTGTTGACAGAACCGGGCTAATATGGTCATACTTCCTGGTTCTGGTAAGAACTCGAGCTGCTGCGTTTTGAAATAGCTGTAGTTTGTTTATTAAGCGTGCAGGGCAACCACCCAGTAGAGCATTACAATAATCTAGTGTTGATGTCATGAACGCATTAACTAATTGTTCCGCATTTGTCAATGAGAGCATATGACGTAATTTAGATATATTTTTAAGATGGAAAAATGCGGTTTTACAGATACTAGATATGTGACTTTCAAATGAAAGATTGGCATCGAAGAGCACACACACCCACACCCACCCACACACACACACACACACACACACACACACACCCACCTGTTGGTGCAACAGCATTATGAGGACTCTCCATAGGCGTAATGGTTTTTATACTGTACAAACTATATATTCTATCCCCTTACACTGCCCCTATCCCTAAACCTACCCATCACAGGAGACATGCTGCATTTAAAATTTTTTAATAAAACATTGTTTTTTATGTTTTTTAAGCCATTTGATTTATGAGGACTTTTGAAGTGTCCTCATAAAGCACACATAAGTTGTAATACCAGTGTAAATACACATGTCATTATACAAATTTGTGTCCTCATAAATCACATAAACCAACCCACACACACCCACACACACACACACACACACACACAGGTTCCTAACCGACGACGAAGACTTAACAGAGCAGCCATCAAGTGTTAGACAGTATTCTAGGTTATTACGTGTGGACGTTTTTGTCCAATAATCAGAATCTCTGTTTTTCAGAATTTAGTAGTAGGAAATTACTGGTCATCCAATTTTTTATATCAGCTATGCATTCCGTTAATTTTGTGAATTGGTAAGTTTCGTCAGGGCATGAAGAAATATAGAGCTGAGTATCATCAGCATAACAGTGAAAGCTAATTCCATGTTTCCTAATGATATCTCCTAATGGCAGCATGTACAGAGTGAACAGCAGCGGTCCCAGTACTGAGCCTTGTGGTACGCCATACTGAACTTGTGATCGATAAGACATCTCTTCATTTACTGCTACAAACTGATAACGGTCAGATAAGTATGATTTAAACCATGCTAGTGGAATTCCACTAATGCCAACATAGTGTTCTAGTCTATTTAAAAGAATGTTGTGGTTAATTGTGTCAAATGCAGCACTAAGATCAAGTAACACTAATAGGGAGATACAACCACGATCGGATGATAAGAGCAAATAATTTGTGACTCTAACGAGAGCTGTCTCGGTACTATGGTACGGTCTAAATCCAGACTGAAAATCCTCCAGATATCATTTCTTTTGAGAAAGGAACACAGTTGTGATGATACTGCTTTTTCTAATATCTTTGACAGAAAAGGGTGGATTCGAGATCGGCCTGTAATTGACTAATTTTGTATGATCAAGTTGCGTTTTTTTAACAAGCGGTTTTATCATAGCCAGCTTAAAGGTTTTTGGTACGTATCCTAGAGACAAAGATGAATTAATGATATTAAGAAGAGGATCTATGACATCTGGAAGCATCTCCTTCAGTAGCTTAGGCGGTATAGGGTCTTACACAGTGGTTCTCAACTCCAGTCCTCGGGACCCACTGCTCTGCACATTTTGTATGTCTCTCTTCTCCGACACACTCAGTTCAGTTCATGGAGTCTCTCCAAACAAGCTGATGATCTGAATCAGGTGTGTTAAATAAGGGAGACACACAAAATGTGCAGAACAGTGGGTCCCGAGGACTGGAGTTGAGAACCACTAACATGCAAGTTGTCGATTTAGATGAATTAACGAGTTTGCAAAATTCTTCCTCTCCTATAGCAACAAATGAATAAAATGTTTCCTCATGGAGCCTACAATGCATTCCCTGATCCGATACTGTAGTACAGGGGTTCTCAAACATTTTGGAGCCAGGGACCCCTTACAGGGGAAAAATATTTCCAAGGACCCCCTCATATTTATAACAGTGACTGAGCCCAAAGTTAATGTGGGAGCGCTTAATGAAATGTTTTGACACAAATAGTCTCCTCAGTTTGTGTAAAATCACTTGGGGTTCAGAGTATTTATTTTTTCCCACATTAATTTCACACGTGTCTAGATCTTGTTTTGCCTACATCTTATCTCACACTTTATGACCAAATAACTGAAGCATCATGCGGAAATGAGGATTTTGACATTGACGAGCGCTGGTAGTCTGCTGAAACCGCTCAGATGAGAAGGTCAGTTATCATCACGATGTGTAATATCCTTGCAGTGCCAAATTAGAGTTAATATTAGGCAATTATTTCAAAACTTTCATTTTATATATATATATACACATTGAAAAATTACAGAGGTCCAGACCTGCACGTATCAACATCTTCACATGTGGAGAAATGAGATTGGAACAACAGCAAGTCGACAGCAAGTAATGATTGACCGTCACTGCCTTCATAGTGTACAACAGACAAATTAAATTAAGCAGAACTTTTTATAAGTTCGATGAGTATTTTATTTTGATAATGAATAGGTTTTGATGTCAAATTAGCAGTGCTAGAATTGACATAGCCTATTGTGCGCGCACACGAGACGCCGGCGCGAACACTTGGATTGTTTCCTCTGCAGTGGAAACAAAGGAATAGCCTACTCTTATTTATGGTCATACAGATAAGAGTACATCATTCAAAACGGAAAAATGTCTATTTTTTATTTGTGTATACATTAAAAATAACAAAAAAATGTCATGCCTTTTAAAAATAAAGAAAACAACAGCCGGTTCTGCCGTCTCTGTCTCCTTCTGGCGCGCGTGCCCAAAAATCGACCAAAACACAGCGAATACTTGACGCACAGGCATAAGAAATATAGATAGATTATCTATCTATAGAAACCTTTAAGAGCATACTTTTTTATTATTTGACATTAAATGCATTAGGCCGATAAGTCACTTTGGAATAAATAGCAAGTTTTCAGATGATAAAGAAAACATGACTTATAGTCCGGAAAAACGGTAGGCTGTTATAAATTATTTCGCGGACCCCCTGGCTATCGTTCACGGACCCCACTTTGAGAACCACTGCTGTAGAGTATAGTATAGTACAGTATAGTAGAGTACAGTAGAGGAAGAGTAAAGTAGAGTACAGTACAGTAGAGTACAGTAGAGTAGAGTAGGGTAGAGTTGAGTAGAGTACAGTAGAGAATAGTAGAGCTGTGGAGTATAGTAGATTACAGTACAGTAAAGTAGAGCACCATTTAGCTGTAGAGTACAGTAGAGTACAGTAGAGTAGGGTAGAGTTGAGTAGAGTACAGTAGAGTATAGTAGAGCTGTGGAGTATAGTAGATTACAGTACAGTAAAGTAGAGCACCATTTAGCTGTAGAGTACAGTAGAGTACAGTAAAGGTAGTGTAGAGTAGAGTACAGTAGAGTAAAGTACAGTAGAGTACAGTAGAGCTGAAGAATACAGTAGAGTATAGTAGAGTACAGTCGAGATGTAGAGTATAGTAGAGTATATTAGACCTGTAGAGTATAGTAGAGTACAGTACAGTAGAGCTGCAGAGTATATTAGAGTACAGTAGATAGTAGTACAGTAGATTATAGTAGAGTAGAGCTGTAGAGTATAGTATAGTAGAGTAAAGTAGATTATAGTAGATTAGAGCTGTACAGTACAGTAGAGTAGAGCTGTAGAGTATAGTAGAGTACAGTAGAGTCAAGTAGAGTACAGTACAGTAGAGTACAGTAGAGCTGTAGAGTATAGTAGAGTAGAGTTGAGTAGAGTACAGTAGAGTACAATAGAGCTGTAGAGTAGAGTACAGTACAGTAGGGTCATGTAGAGTACAGTACAGTAGAGTACAGTAGAGCTGTAGAGTATAGTAGAGTACAGTAGAGTAGAGTTGAGTAGAGTACAGTAGAGTACAATAGAGCTGTAGAGTAGAGTACAATACAGTACAGTAGAGTACAGTAGAGCTGTACAGTATAGTAGAATACAGTAGAATATAGTAGAGTAGAGCTGTAGAGTATAGTATAGTACCATAGAGTAGAGCTGTAGAGTATAGTAAAGTACAGTAGAGTAGAGCTGTAGATAATAGTAGAGTACAGTATAGTAGAGTATAGTAGAGTACAGTATAGTAGAGTACAGTAGAGGAAGAGTACAGTAGAGTAAAGTAGAGCTGTAGAGAATAGTAGAGTACAGTAGAGTAGAGTAGGGTAGAGTTGAGTAGAGTACAGTAGAGTACAATAAAGCTGTAGGGTACAGTACAGTACAGTAGAGCTGTATAGTAGAGTACAGTAGATTATAGTAGATTAGAGCTGTAGAGTATAGTATAGTACAGTAGAGGAAGAGCTGTAGAGTATAGTAGAGTACAGTAGAGTAGGTGTGAGTTGAGTAGAGTACAGTAGAGTACAATAGAGCTGTAGAGTAGAGTACAGTAGAGCTGTAGAGTATAGTAGAGTACAGTAGAGTAGAGCTGTATAGTATAGTAGAGTAAATTATAGTAGAGTAGAGCTGTAGAGTATAGTAGAGTACAGTAGAGGAAGAGTACAGTAGAGTAAAGTAGAGTACAGTAGAGTAGAACTGTAGAGTATAGTAGAGTACAGAAGAGTAGAGTAGGGTAGAGTTGAGTAGAGTACCGTAGAGTATAGTAGAGTATAGTACAGTAGAGTACAGTAGATCTGTAGATTAAAGTACAGTACAGTAGAGCTGTAGAGTATAGTAGATTACAGTACAGTAGATTATAGTCGATTAGAGCAGTAGAGTATAGTAGAGTACAGTAGAGTAGAGCTGTAGAGTATGGTATAGTACCGTATAGTAGAGTACAGTAGAGTAGGGTAGAGTTGAGTAGAGTACAGTAGAGTATAGTAGAGCTGTAGATTAGAGTACAGTAGAGCTGTAGAGTATAGTAGATTACAGTACAGTAGAGTACAGTAGATCTGTAGAGCTTTAGAGTATAGTAGAGTACAGTAGATTATAATAGAGTAGAGCTGTAGAGTATAATAAAGTACAGTAGAGCTGTAGAGTATAGTAAAGTACAGTATAGCTGTAGAGTATAGTAGAGTACAGTAGAGCTGTAGAGTATAGTAGAGTACAGTACAGAACAGTAGAGTATAGTAGAGTACAGTACAGAACCGTAGAGCTGTAGAGTATAGTAGAGTACAGTACAGTAGAGTATTGTATTGTACAGTAGAGTACAATAAAGTAGAGTAGATTAGAGAAGAGTAGAGCTATCAAAAAGCACACTGAATTAACATTCAAGTAGTTTGAGAAGCACTGTAAAGAGAATCTCCTTTTTAAAGACATTCCTCTCCAGTTTATAAAGAGAGACCATCATCATCATCATCATCATCATCGTCATTGTCATCATCATCGTTATCATCATCATCGTCATCATCGTCATCGTCAGCCTCATTCGTTCATCCTGAATAATGAACATCTGTCAGTAACCATAGAAACACTGCAGACTGACTTCAGATAAATACATACATATTGATTTCAATATTCTCAGTCAATATTGTCAAACTAAGGATTTTACTGTATAAAAGTTATAAAACATTAATGAAAAAAACAGCTGCAATTATTTTCATTAATAAGTAGCTAATATTGAAATGTTGAGAATACAAAGACATGAAGATACAACTAAAGTTTGTTAAGAGCCAACATCTGAAATGATATTAAGATATCTTTAACGCAAAACATAAAGTGTTTTTTTCCCACGCTGGACTGTCACTGTTGGCATATAGTGAACAAAGATTACTAAAGATGACGGATTAGACTAATAGATCAGCCAATATCTGTGTAAAAATAAAATGATGATTTCTAAAAGTAATTTTTATCGTAATGTAATTTGGCTCCAAATCTCCAAAACCCTCCTCTACAAAACAGTGGATTAGTAAATATTCAGTAAACATTAACTATTTTAAAGTGAAATATATCAATAGTTTAGCGTATTTATTCCATGATTAATAAGTCATGGCTTGATCATGCTGTGTTGAGTCGGGAAATGTCCTGATGGCGCCCTCTAGTGCATACAACATGTCAAAGGTAAAAAGTGCCCCTAGTTGTAGAAACGCCCATAGCCTATATATATATATATAATTAATGTTACATTCTTTTCCTTAGAAATGGTTTTTATTCTTTAATTCATAGCTAATATAATGCACATAAATATTGTACATAACCTCACAAACAACAAATAGGCTACTTAGTGTGTGTAATCTGATGACTCAGGCTGATCGAGATCAGAGTAATTCACAGGTACTGTGCCTTTAACACAGATGAGCTCTGTGTAGTGCACTTCTCTCGCGCCCTCATGAGGTCACAGGGAACATCACTCACTCATAACCTCACAATCACAATATACTGAGCTGTGTAATATTGCCATATGGAGATTATTGAGTTTTTCATCACTGATGTCCGCCACAGTCGCTCCTGGAGGATTTTCTGTAAAGTCGATTTAAAACAATGAAAGCGTCAAATAAACATGAACTGGAAAAGGTGCGTTGGGCTGTTTTAGAGAGAGAGAGAGAGAGAGAGAGAGAGAGAGAGAGAGAGAGAGAGAGAGAATAACACACGCGGGTGATGACGAAGGGTTATCGCCATGGAGACAAGCCTTCATCTTCATCTTCATCACTGTGACCCTCCTGTGCTCCTGATCTTCACTCTTAAAACTTTACCAGATCCAAACTATTTTATTGCCATTTTCTCGTAATAAAAGAAATGCAGGTTTATTGCTGGATCTCGAATAAACTTGTTCGACTTTATGGGTTGATTGTCATGTAGCCTAATATTTCCTTGCCTGAAGGTTTACTCCTTTAAACAGGATTCCTCTTACAAACATTAAAAATGGGCTTTTACTGTATCTCTTATCTTTGATGGAGTATTTGTTATTGATTTTTTGTTTTTAATTATTATTTTCAGATTCCAAATTTTGGTATCTAACATAAAAAGTAACATGAGAAAAAGGAATATGACTTAATAGGTTGATTTTAAATTTATTGTATTTAATCAATTCCAATGCCGTCACATTTATGTAATCTTTTGAAAAGACAAAGAACAAGAACAAGCGCACCATAAACAATTCATTGTGTGTGTGCGTGTGATATTGCAGGTTCTCTGCCTGTGAATCTGTCTGAGTCGTAAGTCGCAGCGGATCGGGAGGGTCTGAAGTGAGAAGTGACCTCACACACATTAGGCTACCGTTCAGAAGCAGACCATATGATCAAAGCTTTAAGATCAGACAAACTACTAACAACAAATTATACATTTGATTCTTAAATCCACTAAAGATGAGTCCAATGCAATAGTTCGGTGTTTCCTGGATCGGCACCAGGAACGATGTCGATGTGGTTCAGTTTTGGCGTCTGCTTTAAATGCTGGAGCTCAGAGCAGGATGGGTTCTGATTGGCTGTCAGAGCAGGATGGGTTCTGATTGGCTGTCAGTGTTTTGTCGTTCATCAGGCATTCTGGAAAAAGGCTTCAGTGATATCGTTCGTTTATCGTTATAGACTCATTTAGAACGATTTATACAACTATATCTTTATCAACGGGTCTAAGTGCTTATTCTGCATAACTACGTTTTCAGAGATTTAAATAACATCTATAGCATTTTCTCTCATCAGCTGCATTAATATTCAACATGTTATTTACTGTAGAGATAGGGATATGTTTGGTCTAAATAGTCATTGAATAGTAAGTACTAGTACTTGTGTTTTCTAGACTGGTAAAGTTTATTTAAATACTAGTCACTTATGAAATTTGGAATAAGTAAATTTATATTTAGGTACTAATAATGGTTAAGTATATTGAACAGAGACTAGTCACTATTGTAATAAGTACTAGTAACTTTTGTACATACAAGCAACAAAAATAATGAGTAAAAAATATTTAAAAAAGGCTTGTCATACAGTGTGATTCTAAATGAGCAGATGACGTGTTTTATACCACATGATTGTCATTAGCTGATCACAGGCGAAGCGTTATACATCATCTTTATTGTATGATCAGACTCCGAGATCACGGCCCGAGCCCTGCGCCGTGAAGAGGAGCGCGACGGCTATGGACACGCAGACGGGCAGATATTACTGTTTTTGCCAAGCAAAAAATACAACAAAAACACTCTATGAACACTTTGTATTTTGTTTCATGCTAAGTGAAATGATGAAATGCTTGCTTCTTAATCAGTCTGTGAAATTTGCCATTCTTTAAAACATTGTTTCAGCCCAGAAAACCTAATCCATAATAAGAATCCCATCGATCATTCAATATCTGATTACAGTAAACTCTGGAAACGGACTGTTGATTTTTCACCCAACAATCAAATTCTTCAACCACTGGGACTAGCATGATGTGAGCGAAGCATGTCAGTACTGTAGGTAGACGGTGACGATGATCCAGATGATCCATATGGTGATCCTTTCCTGTTGTATGATACTTCACAAGTCTCAACAGGAAACACAGTGTTAAATATAAAGGATACTAATGTGAATAGCTCAGTCTTTACTGTCACGTATAAAAGGTTTAGATTGGTAAGAATTTTTAATGAAGCCTTTTCTGCTCACCAAGGCTGCATTTATTTTATCCAAAATATAGCAAAAGCAGTAATATTGTGAAATATTTTTTACTATATATTTTTTTTTTTTACAATATATTCACAGAAAACTTTGGAAGCTGGTTTCCGCCACAAAATAAAACATTTAAAAAGATTATTGCGACTTTTTATCTCACCATTATGAGATATAAAGTCAGAATTGCATAATATAAACATGCAATTCTGACTTTATAACTCGCAATTACGACTTTATATCACGCAATTCTGAGATAAAAAGTCAGAATTGTGAGATAAAAAGTCGCAATTACCTTTTATATTTTTTATTCTGTGCTTCCACAGAGAGCAGATTAGGGTGAGCTCCCACGAGGCGTGAACCGTGCCGGACGCGTTACTGACCACAGCTACTGTTGTGTGCGCTACTATCATCATCACAACCGCAAACATCTTCTATTACAACCTACCTGGACAGTACACTTTTCAATTAATTTAATTAAATCAAGTATATTTAGGACTCATAAATGGTATTAACCCCAGTGACGGGTAGGTTTAGGGACGGGGTTGGGGTAGGTCATATATTTATATACAGTAATGTAACGTTAAGTCAACGGCGTTGATAAACACGCTGAAAAGCGATTATGCGTGTTGATAGCACGCCAAAAATGGAAATACGAATTGGCGTGTCATACGCTATTTCATGAGATCAGTCTGGATAAACTGCAGCATCAAGAGAACATCGCTGCACGGCATAGATGATAAATCCACTAAGCAGTCTATTAACGAAAGTGCTTTTCTTCCTGTTTACTTTAAAAGAAAACACTGCATGGTAAATAGCGTAAGCGTGCTCCGGCCCAGAACGTTATATAGGGGGACAACCGTGCCTAGTGTAGAGTACACCCTCAGCTTGCAATTATATTTCACAATACAAAACTTTTTTTACTGTATAAATGCAGTCTTGGTGAGCAGAAGAGACTTCTTTTAAAAACATCTTACCGATCTAAAACTTTTGAACGGTATCCTGAAGGCATTGTAATACAAAATTACATATGTTAGATTAGACGGTGCAGACTGACATTCAATTCTTGTGCCTAGGCCTATTTCTTTCATTTTCACTTTTACTTGGTTTGCAACCCAAATTTGTGCAAAAAAACAACACAAATATCAAACAGACACAAGAGATTTAGGACAACAGCTGGCCAGCAGCTAATTAGTCAGTGAACCTTTGATACCCGAGCTGCCTCATCAGGAACCCACAGGTGTGCTCTATGAGTCTGATGTCTCTCCTTGGCAGGTTTCGCCTCCATATGTTGATGTTGGCTGGTGATATGTCCCCTTCATACATCAAGTTATACAAGTTTGTGGAAGTGGTGAACATGAGCTGATTCAGGGCCGAGGGAGATACGGGGACTCCGAGGAAGGAGTGTATCTTCTCGGCTGTGTCCTGAGGATAATCTACAACATCCTCAAACCTGACCTGAAGAAAGGACTCTTCGGACAATGTGGACGTGACTCTGAGGACGGCGGCCGTGTGGGCGAGCCACAGGTGGGCCAGCAACAGCACAGGGTCGGTCTCTGAACGAGATATGAGGAGCCACAGCGTTCTGAACTCGGCTGCGAATGCGGTCGGACACCCGTCACTAACCGTATCTTCTTTGAAAAGGAGGGCTAGATGCTGAGGAATGTTCTTGAGCGAGTAAAGGCTAGGTTTGCTATTATACAGCATCAGATAAACCCACGCACGAGGGTCCCTGATGACGTAGATGGCCCTCAGAGATGGGCCGAGGACTTCCTGGAGAAAGGGCAGCTTTAGAGCCCAGCTGCCGCTGCACAGGTTGAGGACGACACGGGCATTAGGGTAGTCCACCGTGTGTCTCCTCAACTCCCTCACATACTCCACATCCCTGTCCACTCGCACACGACCTTTCATTTCAGCCCTGGACTCTCGTCTCCTCAGTCTCTTCCTCTTGTCCTGGGAGAGACTGACTCTTTGGGCCGGTTTCATGTGGCTGGTGTCATGGAGTGGGATATTTTGCAGGAATAAGTGGGTGTTGTGGACCAGTGAATGTAGCCAGCCCTGAATCATTTTAAAATGCCCATACTGTGCTTCTGAGCGTGTCCATTCACAAGCATCTACTAAAGAGTCGAACTCAAACTCTGTTTCCGGTATATCCAAGTGTTCTGTGGGGATGCGTAGGTAGACGAAGTCTGTGTTGTTGTAGAAAAGGTGCTTAAGGATGTCGGACCCGGAGCCAGGCAGCGATGTTATCACTACAGTGGGGAGAGGGAGCTGATGCTGGTCATAAAGTGTCATTTGTTTGCTGAGCTCCGGGTCTGTGGCGGATCCGTGCCACTTTACTCCACACAGGAGCTGATCGCAGCTGTTGGAGACGAACAGGAGCTCGCTTATCCACAGCATTAAGACAGAAAGCAAAGCATAACGCATTAGTCTGCTAAAGCAAGCGTAAAACTTGCGCTGCAGGGTCAGGAAAACAATCGCCACACACAGTATTACCCCAGCTGCAACATTCACCGTAACTCCAAAGTCGAACAGACGATTGTGTAACTTGGTCTGTTTGGGGACGAGCTGTGTCCCCAAGCCAAACCGGACTATCTGATGTCTGTCTTCCACCTTAGCGTAACCCCCAAACCCCAGATAGCTTGAACGTGCCCCAATGTCTTTGTGATTGGTTACTATTGAAACTATTTTCTCAGTATTGTTGATGGTGAGAGAAAGTTTGAGCCCATTCTTACTGCTTTCAATGAACCTACAGTCGGAAACTTTCACGTAAGGCCCGTGCATCACGTACGCCATTCTACTGACTGAATCAGTAAAAGGAAAGGAGACATTTATAAACTGTGTCCACCTCTTTTTAAACTCTGCCTCCTGCTCAGCCTCCTGTATTTGAGTATCAGGACTGTGTCCCTGACTGTCAAACCAGAACATTTTGTAGTGAGCATCCCAGACGTCCATCAGCGCCCCATTGTACCTGTCTGAGAAACTATGGGGCACATACTTAAAGTCGATATCCAGGTTGTGAAAGAACGCACTGGCCATGTTCACTGGCGAGTCGTGTCTTTTCTCAACATGGTCGACCACCAGGAGAGTCTGAGAGTTGAGGAGCACCAGGGCTCGGTACACACTCTTCAGTCTCATGGCTGAGGAATACGCATTGGCCGCTTCGCCGCTCACGAACATGGTGTCTCCGTGAGCAGAAGCGGCAACCAGCTCTCCTGCCGAGTCTCCGACCCCGTCGTCGGTCCAGCGCAGCCACTTCGCACATTCGCCAAGCTGACCTTCCCAAGGGATGTTACACTGGCTTGTCGGGGAAGGGCTGAACACTAACACGTTGTTTAGGAAGCTGTATTTGGGGCCGTATAAAGCCTCGGAAACAAATACTTGTCCATTGGGGGCGAAAGTGAATGAGTTTTGGTCGGGGTGCTCGTGACCAGGGTTAAAGCTGTTCCACCCACTCACCCATGAGTAAGGCTTAGCATGGACAATGTCAAACACTGCCCGGCCACCCAGCTTTCCAGATTTAAATGAGACAAAGGTGTTGCCCTGAGCCACAGATAAACCCGCGCCGTACGTCACCACGCCCCAGTTGGAGAATATGTGCATCTTGGCCTTACTGTGAGCGTAAGGGGGTTGTGGCGTGAGGTCGGCATTATACCAGATAAACTCTGTGTGAAGCGTCGTCCAGCGCTGGGCCAAGGACTGACCCATGGGACCGTCTCTCGGCCTGTGCTTCCTAATCTGCTGTGCCAGCCAATTCCCCGACCCGTTTTTGATCACAAAAGTATCTAAAAAGACTAACTGGCTCTCTGGTCCGTAGAACCAGTTATAGTTGGAGTCCCCTATACCAACTGTTCTCTGGAACCCGGGAAGCAACGTGGCGTAATAAAACCAGAAGTGAGTGCGCAGCCAGTTGTTCTGTGTGTTGTCTATGTTGAAGTGGCGCTGCGCTAGGAAAACATACTGCGTAACGGACTTAGCTGTGTAGCTCCCGTACGCAACTCCCTCGTCCAGAGAGCCGTCTACAACATGATTTAACAGAAACATTGTCTTCTCCATGTAATTTACAGAAACCTGTTTCCAAACCATGGACTCAGTGACGTCATGTGCGCCCACGACTATTGCTCCGGTCAGAATAGCCAGAATATTAGTGGTTTGGTGGTTGTGAAGGAACTGTTTCCCCCAGCCCCGGTACTTCGATGCCTCGTACAGCTCTCTGGTTTCTGCACAAATCTTCTTCAAGTACAGGTCTCGGCGCTGCTGGTCCAGGAACGAGTAGATGAAGTCAAAAGCAGTAGCAAATCCAGTGAGCGAATGAGCCATTGGAACTTCATCGTTGGGTGCACTGGTTACTCTCCAGTCCGGATATTCCGACATTCGGTCCATGAACTTCATCAGGAAGAGCAGGGCAGAAGCGTCCTCGGGACACAGTAAACAGTACAGGGCCAGCGCTGGGAGGTTGTTTCCATAAATCTCATTCCATTTGCTGGTGAACTCCTCATGCTTTGTGGGTGGCATGTAGAGCGGGCCGGTCGAGAGCATCGTCATCACAGCGGTCCGGATGACTTTAAAAATCTGGCTATGAGTTGTAGTTGACCTTTGTCTCAACAGTGGAATATCGTCTTGGTTAAAGTACAAGTTAGGGTGAAGATTAGAGGCTTGGAGTTTCCGTAGCTCTGCTGGGCCTTTCTCATTAAACTGGAACTCTCCAAACTCACTAAAAATATATTTTCCTGAGGCATTAAAGACTCCGGATAATGTAGGTCCCACTGCTAGAAATAGGGACGCTACAAATGTAGGCCACGCTATGGACCTCAGAACCACGGTCCACAACATGTTTCTGCCTGTCCTGTTTGGCTATAGCGCTTCTGGCCGGATCTGGGAAGCCTCCGCCCACTCTACGTCCTCTTTAGGGAGTTTCTTCATGGCATACATTCAGTTGTTATTGACTGCGTTCTCTTTGGCCTCCACAGCCTGATACGCTGTTGAAAAATAGAAACAAAATATGAGTGAAATTCTTGCAATTCAACAATATTAAAAATCAATGTGACGTTATAGGGGTTATGACAGGGGAGAGTGATATAGGATACCAAAATCCTATACTGTATAATTTATTTTACTTTAACAATATTATTTTTTGGATTTTCTGGAATAATTATACCGTGTTAGATACCAGTTTAATTTCACAATTTTCCACACCAATTTCGACATTACAGCAGAAACGACACTAGACTAACTAATGTAGGTACAAAGTGAAGTAAATAGTCAGTAATAAAACAACAGAAGCAAATAACAAACAATATGATGAATAAATTCAATAGAACAAAATAAATACATACAAAATAAATGAACAGTGCTGTAGTATTTCAGGGCGCTCTAACAGTTGCATTGAGGTGAGAAATTATACAGAAACTGATAAAAGCTAATACAGTGAATTATTTCTCTGCTCCTGGAAATGGAAACCCGTGTCTCTACATCAGAGGGATCAATATTAAGAAAGAGCTGAGGGTTATTAACGAAGCACCTGATCAGTGTGAGGTTGTGTTTGTTCAGCACAGACTGTGAGCACGAGGAAGGCTTCGCTATAGCCTGTCACTGAACGACTGATCCTGGACTGACAGCAAACCGCTGCTTTCATTCTAATGTTTCATTCGGATCTGCTGATGTAATATTTATGGCTTTTGAGTCAGAATGTGCTGACTTTCAGTGTTATGGGTGTTTGTTTCGGGTGTAATGCTTCAGCAGACTGTAATATTGTACTTTAGAGATGATCAAGGTCAGTTTATTTATGGCTGTATTTGTAGCAATTATTCACCATCGCTGGGTTAAAAACATTAGTTTTCCCGTTACAGCTCCCTCTTTCTTACCAAATTAACCACTTCGAGTTCCTAAAGTCAAAAAGGTGCTGATGTTAAAGGACAACTCCGGCGCAAAATGAACCTTTGGTCTAATTACACATTGGTACATAGTCAACCGTTCTCTGAGATTTGTTTTCATGATTGTCGAATGTAAAGAGTTTTATCTCTAAAAACTGTTTAGCTTATAACGCTAGTATATTGGGCATAGAGTAATGAAAATAAAAATCGCTAGTTAATACCACTAACAAGGCTCAAAATAGCCCAACACTAACACGGCTCCTGTCTGTGTTAGCGAAGTGGACTGTCTTTATAAAATATCTTCTTATTAAACTGTCTGTATACTTACAACGTTCTCAATGCTTCAGTGTTCAGGTAGGGAGCCTCATTATGCTGCCGTGTTCGTGTTGGGCTATTTTGAGCCTTGTTAGTGGTATTAACTAGCGATTTTTATTTCCATTACTCTATGCCCAATATACTAGCGTTATAAGCTAAACAGTTTTTAGAGATAAAACTCTTTACATTTGACAATCATGAAAACAAATCTCAGAAAACGGTTGACTATGTACCAATGTGTAATTAGACCAAAGGTTCATTTTGTGCCGGAGTTGTCCTTTAAAACATGGGAGGTTTGCTGATGGCCAGCCTAATGATTGGCTACATAAAATTGTAAAGATAGATAACATAATTGTGTATTTGGATGGCTTTCAATAAGGAGACTTTTGTTTTTGCAATCAGGCTCTCAAAAATTATATAAAAATTTGGATTTAGTTTTATCGGCCAATATATCGGTTATCGGTTTTCAAATATAAAGAATCATTGGTTATCATCGGTGCATCCCTAATATATGTGTGTGTGAGCGTGCGTGTGTGTGTTTAAACATCTAAACCAATAGACCTTGATCACAATCAACACATTTGAGAATATAGAAACTACAATTACCTATTTTTTCTTTAATTAAGTGCATCTTTTTCGTGTGGGCGCTGCTCGTGTGGCGACCTGACGACACAGAGAATAGCGTGTGTGTTTGTTTATGCGTTTTTATGCTTGTTTTTCATTTATTTATTTTTTATGTCTTCTTTTTCCCAAGTGGGATTGTAGTGTACAGTTTTTCACCTGTGAAGTGCGGACAATTTGTGAATCTAAGACACTCCATGCTAAGTTTTCCCATGCTTATCTGTTAGCTGAGGAGGCTAGCTGCTACCTGCAACAGCTGATTGAGCTAACCAACACCGGCTAACTCACAAAGCCAGTAATAGAGGAATGTATATTGCAATTCTCCTGCGGTTAATGGCATTTTTGTTGTACTATCTGGATTTCTTCTCCTGTTTCACATACGGATTATGCACTCCGAATGGACAGCGGATTACATACCCGAGGCACATTCTCTTGCAAATGCAACACTATTATTACTCCCATGAAGTTGCGTTCTCTGTGAGGCTTCCAGATGAGATCCAGCGTGAACATCAGAACGATAAAGACAACACACACAGGAGGAAGGTAACAAAGCGAGGAAAGAAGGGTGGAATTAGAGCTAGACTCAAAAGGGGAAAAAATAAATATTGCGCACTTCCCTCTATTATATTAGCCAATGTGCGCTCTTTGCGCAATAAAACTGACAAATTGCAAGCCAATGTCAATTATATGTATGAATATCGGACTGCATCTATTCTTGCACTTACTGAGACGTGGCTTCATGCAAATGATGCAAATGATAAACTGCATATTGATGGCTTTGGATCTCCTATACGTCTTGATCGAGATCCCATGCTTACAGGCAAACAGTTGGGAGGCGGTGTCTGCTTGTATGTTAACAAAAGCTGGTGCTCGACAACTGTTGTTAGAGAAGAATTGTGCAATACTGACATTGAATTGCTGGCTGTTTCCCTGCGTCCCTTTTATTTACCGAGGGAATTTCCACAAGTTTTTTTAATTCTAGTCTACATTCATCCCAGAGCTAATGAGTCTTTAGCCATTGACTGTATTAGAAAGACGATAGATCAACTTGAACTTATCTCCCCAGACGCCCCTAAATTTATTTTAGGTGATTTTAATCACTGCTCAATGGACAGATCTCTTAAAGGTTTTTATCAATATATCAATTGTCCCACCCGCTCAGGAAAGACACTGGATAAATGCTATGGATCAGTGTCAGATGGATATAAAGCTGTCCCCCTGCCCCCTCTTGGTTCTGCTGATCACCTTGCCATTCTATTAGCCTCAGCATACCTAACAGTTGTAAAGTCGGAGAAAATAATGAGGGACATTAAGCAGTGGACTGCCGACAGCATCAAGGAGCTGCAAGGATGCTTTGAGACCACCGACTGGTCCATACTGACATCTTCTTCTAGTGACTTAAATGAGCAAGTGGATTCAGTATCATCTTATATCTCTTTCTGTGTGGATAGTATTATACCGACTAAGAGGGTCACAATTTTTCCTAACAACAAACCCTGGCCTGGGTGACTAAGGACCTAAAGGAAATTTTGAATAAAAAAAAGAGGGTCTTCTTTACCGGCTCGGAGCTAGAAAAGAAAGATGTTAATAGAGAGGTCAAACGTGCCATAAAAAATGCAAAACTGAGATACAAAAATAAGGTGGAGAGAACATTTGCCCAGGGCAACCTCCGTACTGCATGGCAGGGCCTTAAAAGTATGGCAGCAGTTAACTTCAGTCCTTGCAGTCACAAGCCCATTCAGGTTGCAGGCTGTAACCCAACCTCACTATCTAATGACCTGAACATATTTTTCACCAGATTTGAGAAAGATAACAGCTCTAATCTCAAAAGGCTAATTTCTTCGCTCGATCCTGATGATTGTGGTATCACTATTGAAACTGGAGAAGTGATCGGCGCCTTTAAGAGGACTAAAGTAAACAAGGCGCCAGGCCCAGATAATATCTGTGGGCGGACACTTAGGCACTGTGCTGAGCAATTGGGGGGTGTATTCCAATACCTGTTTCAGTGTTCTATTAACAACAGCACAGTCCCCCAGCTGTGGAAGCACTCTACGGTGATTCCAATACCCAAGAAGGGTACCACTAAAATCTTGAATGACCTCAGGCCTGTGGCCCTGACCTCTCTGGTAATGAAGGCCATGGAGAAACTCATAAAGGATTACATCACCAAGGTATCTGATCCATTGATGGATCCTCTTCAATTTGCATATCGGGTGGGCAGGGGGGTCGACGATGCAAAAATGTTCATCCTAGACAATATCCACAAACATCTGGAAACTCCAAACTCCACAGCCAGAATTCTGTTTGCTGACTTTTCGTCTGCATTTAACACCATGCAGCCACACATCCTGGCAGAGAAGCTCATTAACCGCTTTCGCCTTAGTCATCAACTTATCTTGTGGATTATAGACTTTC
>JAULUF010000084.1:30137500-30172500 GCA_031834385.1 Semotilus atromaculatus
GGATGATGTACAGATGATGTACAGATGATGATGGACGGATGATGGACAGATGATGATGGACGGATGATGGACAGATGATGATGGACGGATGATGTACAGATGATGATGGACGGATGATGGACAGATGATGATGGACGGATGATGTACAGATGATGTACAGATGATGATGGACGGATGATGGACAGATGATGATGGACGGATGATGTACAGATGATGATGGACGGATGATGGACAGATGATGATGGACGGATGATGGACAGATGATGGACAGATGATGATGGACGGATGATGGACAGATGATGATGGACAGATGATGGACAGATGATGATGGACGGATGATGTACAGATGATGATGGACAGATGATGTACAGATAATGATGGACGGATGATGGACAGATGATGATGGACAGATGATGATGGACGGATGATGTACAGATGATGATGGACGGATGATGGACAGATGATGGACAGATGATGATGGACGGATGATGGACAGATGATGATGGACAGATGATGATGGACGGATGATGATGGACGGATGATGGACAGATGATGATGGACGGATGATGGACAGATGATGGACAGATGATGATGGACGGATGATGGACAGATGATGATGGACAGATGATGGACAGATGATGATGGACGGATGATGTACAGATGATGTACAGATGATGATGGACGGATGATGATGGACGGATGATGGACAGATGATGGACAGATGATGATGGACGGATGATGGACAGATGATGATGGACAGATGATGGACAGATGATGATGGACGGATGATGTACAGATGATGATGGACGGATGATGGACAGATGATGATGGACAGATGATGGACAGATGATGATGGACGGATGATGTACAGATGATGATGGACAGATGATGATGGACGGATGATGATGGACGGATGATGATGGACGGATGATGATGGACAGATGATGATGTACAGATGATGTACAGATGATGATGGACGGATGATGGACAGATGATGATGGACAGATGATGGACAGATGATGATGGACGGATGATGTACAGATGATGATGGACAGATGATGATGGACGGATGATGATGGACGGATGATGATGGACGGATGATGATGGACAGATGATGATGGACAGATGATGATGGACAGATGATGGACAGATGATGATGGACGGATGATGTACAGATGATGATGGACAGATGATGATGGACGGATGATGATGGACGGATGATGTACAGATGATGATGGACGGATGATGATGGACGGATGATGATGGACGGATGATGTACAGATGATGATGGACGGATGATGATGGACGGATGATGTACAGATGATGATGGACGGGTGATGGACAGATGATGGACAGATGATGATGGACAGATGATGGACAGATGATGATGGACGGATGATGGACAGATGATGATGGACGGATGATGGACAGATGATCGACAGATGATGATGGACAGATGATGGACAGATGATGATGGACGGATGATGGACAGATGATGATGGACGGATGATGGACAGATGATGATGGACGGATGATGATGGACAGATGATGATGGACAGATGATGATGGACAGATGATGATGGACAGTTATCATCATCCACGTCACCAGAGCGCTTGGCTTGAGTTCGTTTACAGCACAGAGTGGCTCCGCTGGAGAATGTAGATGTAGATTCAGCGTCTGATACAGTACTGTGCAAAAGTTTTAGATCGGTAAGATTTTTTTATGTTTTTAAAAGAAGTCTCTTCTGCTCACCAAGGCTGCAATTATTTGATTAAAAAATACAAAAAAACCCCCAGTAATATTCAATTCAATTCAATTCAAATTTATTTGTATAGCGCTTTTCACAATACACATTGTTTCAAAGCAGCTTTACAGAAAGTGCATTAAAAATGTACATAGAAAATACAGTTAGTTCATCATGTATTAATTTAGGGCATAACATATCGCCGGCGTTGAGTCGTCTCTTCACAGGCGTCGAGTCGTCTCTCCACAGGCGTTTAGTCGTCTCATCACAGGTGTTGGATCATCCGAAGTCTCCGTGAGAGGCTGGATACAAACTGGAGCTGACGAACGCTATTTACCTCGGGACTTTCGTCCCGAGATAACAGCAGAAAGGCAGATGAGAAATAATTAGCGTAGCTGATGTTCATAATATTAATGCATTCGATCTGATTCGGCAGTAGTATAAAAGGTAAGCATTATGTGAATGCTTGGTTAAAGAGATGCGTCTTTAATCTGGTTTTAAACTGGGACAGCGAGTCTGAGCCTCGAACAATATCAGGAAGGCTATTCCAGAGTTTAGGAGCTAAATGTGAGAACGCCCTCCCTCCTTTAGTGGACTTAGATATCCTAGGAATGACCAGAATTTAGTGATCTTAAAGAGCGCGACGGATTGTAGGGCGATAGAAGGTCCGTTAAATAGACTGGAGCTAAACCATTTAGGGCTTTATAGGTCAGTAGCAATACCTTGTAATTGATACGGAACTTAATAGGTAACCAATGTAGAGATGATAAAATTGGTGTTATATGATCATATTTTCTTGATCTAGTAAGAACTCTAGCGGCTGCATTTTGGACTAACTGTAGCTTGTTTATTGAGGATACAGGACAACCAGCTAATAAAGCATTACAGTAATCTAGTCTCGAGGTCATGAATGCATGAACTAACTTTTCTGCATCAGAAACGGATAGCATGTTACGTAGCTTAGCAATGTTTCTAAGGTGGAAAAAGGCTGTTCTTGTAACATATGAAATATGATTTTCGAAAGTCAAGTTGCGGTCAAGTATGACACCCAGGTCTTTTACTGTAGTGGATAAAGTAACAGGGCATCCTTCTAAATTAAAGTTGTATTGTAAGGGATTTTGTGGGTAGTTTTTCGGACCAATAAGTAATACCTCTGTTTTATCTGAATTTAATAGCAGGAAATTACACGTCATCCAGTATTTTATATCTTTAAGACATTCTGTCAAGTTAGATAAGTTAGTGGTTTCATCTGGCCGTGATGAAATATATAATTGAGTGTCATCAGCGTAACAGTGAAAATTAATTCCATGTTTTCTTATAATATTACCAAGTGGCAGCATATATATTGAGAATAGTAGAGGGCCTAACACAGATCCTTGCGGTACTCCATAGTTTACTGACGTTATCTTTGATTTTTCCCCATTTAAGCAGACAAAGTGGTAACGGTCTGATAAGTACGATCTAAACCAGCTTAATGCCTGTCCCTGAACACCAGTGTAGTTTTGTAGTCGATCCAGGAGTATTTTATGATCTATAGTATCAAATGCAGCGCTTAGATCCAGTAGAACAAGTATTGAGATGCAGCCTTGGTCAGAAGCTAAAAGTAAATCATTTGTAATTTTAACTAGCGCAGTTTCTGTGCTATGATACTGTCTGAATCCTGACTGAAATTTTTCATAGATATCATTTTCTTGCAAGAAAGAGCACAATTGAGCGGACACAACTTTTTCTAGTATTTTAGACATAAATGGAAGATTTGAAATGGGTCTGTAATTTGCTAGGTTATTTGGATCTAATTGTGGTTTCTTAATAAGAGGTTTTATTACTGCCAGCTTGAATATTCTTGGAACGTGACCTAAAAATAAAGATGAATTAATAATATTGAGAAGAGGCTCTTCCACTACAGGTAACACTTCTTTAAGTAGTTTAGTGGGTATTGGATCTAATAAACAAGTTGTTGGTTTAGATGCAATAATAAGTTTATTTAGCTCTTCCTGTCCTATAGTTGTAAAGCGGTGTAGTTGTTCTTGAGGGGCGGTAATTGAGGCTGAATCATAAGACACCATAAAAGATTGTACATTTACAATTGTGTTTCTGATGTTTTCTATTTTCTCAGTGAAGAAATTCATAAAGTCATTACTACTACATTGTAACGGAATATTTTGCTCAGGTGATGCCTGTTTATTTGTTAGTCTGGCCACGGTGTTAAATAAGAACCTTGGATTATTTTGGTTATTTTCTATTAGTCTGCGGAGATGCTCAGCCCTGGCTGATTTAAGAGCCTTTTTGTAACGTGACATACTGTCTTTCCACGCGATTCTAAAGACCTCTAAATTTGTTTGTTTCCATTTACGCTCTAAGTTACGAGTTTCTCTCTTGATAGCATGCGTAGCATTGTTGTACCATGGTGCTCTAGTTTTCTCTCTAACCTTTTTTAATCTAATTGGTGCAACAATTTCTAATGTACTAGAGAAAATGGTGCTCAAACTGCTAGTCATTTCCTCTAGTTCATCTGTTTGTTTGGGTTCACTGAGCAGCTGAGATAGATCAGGTAAGCTATTTGAGAATCTATCTATAGTGTTTGGAAGGATTGTTCTGCCTGGTCGATAACGTGGCGCAACATGACAAATTTCAGCAGTACGTAACATGCAAGTTACCATGTAATGATCAGTTACATCATCGCTTTGCGGTACAATATCTATATCGGTTGGATTGGTTCCATATGATATAATTAAATCTAGTGTATGATTTAGGCGATGAGTGGGACCACTGACGTTTTGCGTGACCCCGAAGGAGTTTAATAAATCTGTAAACGCAGTCCCTAACGCATCATTTGTGTTATCTACGTGTATGTTAAAATCTCCAACAATTATTGCTTTATCGACATTGACCAATAGATTTGATAGAAAGTCTGCAAACTCTTTTAGGAAATCGGCGTAAGGCCCTGGAGGTCTATATACAGTAGCCAAGGCTAGAGATAATAGGGATTTCTTTCTTAAATCTAATAGTGTAACATTTAGCACAAGTACCTCAAACGAATTAAACCTGTGACCTGTTTTCTGAGTAACATTAAGAATATCTCTATAGATTGTTGCAACACCGCCGCCACGACCAATCAGACGGGGCTCATGCTTATAACAGTATCCTGGCGGAGTAGACTCATTTAGACCGAAATAATCATTTGGTTTAAGCCAGGTTTCAGTAAGGCACAGTACATCGAAACTATTATCTGTGACCATTTCATTTACAATAACCGCCTTAGGTGTGAGCGATCTTATGTTTAGAAGACCTAGCTTTAGAAATTGTTTATCACTGATATTGAGATTTTCTGGTTTAATTACAATAAAATTTTTCCTAGATCCTACATTATATATATTATTTGGCCTTACTAAACGAGGAATAGACACAGTTTCTATATAATGTTCTACATTGGTGCTTATATCAATTAAGTTGGGACAGCAAAGACTGTGATTTGGACTTTGACTTACTAGTCATATGGTGTGTAGCGTCTTGGAGATGTTGTCTGACAGAACAGCCGCTCCGACTCTGCTGGGGTGCAGGCCATCAGCACGGAAGAGCCTAGGTCGCTCCCAGAACAGATTCCAATTATTTACAAAGAGCAGTCTCTGTTCATTACACCATGACATTAACCATTCATTTAGAGCAAATAATCTACTGAACCTTTCTTGTCCTAGTCGGTACATAGGAAGCGGTCCAGACACGACGATCGTTGCTTCAGGCGATGTGCTGCGTACGGTCCCGATCAGGCTCCTGTAGTCCTCCTTCAGAACCTCCGTCTGCCGCAGCCTGATGTCGTTCGTCCCCACGTGCAGCACGACAGCTCCGACGCGCTCGTCACCGTTCAGGATCTCGGGAACCTGCGCAGCGACATCGAGAACACGAGCACCAGGAAAGCAGTGAGTGCGCACCTTACCTTTACCCGAGGTAGCGCGGACATGACGGACGATGGAACTGCCGATGATCACGGCGTCGTCGCGTTCCGACTCGCGAAGAGGGGAGAAGCGGTTCCGGGTGGAGATCTCGAAGGCCGGGAGGGGTGGGGAGGTCCTTGGTCTGGTCCTGGCTCGCGTCTTCCGCCGTGGAATCACCCAGGGTCCGTGGTGCTGTGTCGGTGCCGGAGTGAATGAAGCCAGGGATGATCGCGTCCTGGTTGCTCGGGACCTGTGCAGAGAAACACACGGAGTAGACGAGGTCGGAGTCAAAAAATTATTAACCACTGACCTGTGAGCATCTGCGCGTGATGTTTCAAGCGCGGACCGTCGATCTCGCAGCTCGGCCTGTCTCTCCAACAGCTCGCGGATCCGCCTCTCGACCGATTCAAGCTCCAACTGCACCGAATGCAGCTCAAAGGTGTCTTCACCTGCACTCAGAGGTAACGTTAGACACACATCCGATATATTCGCCATTATAGCAGATGTGCTATAGTGGCGAATTATAGCTTTCAGTTATACGGGTGTAAATAAGACGATCGACAGGCGAGAGACCACGCGTGCAGTGCTAGCGGGCTAAGGCTAGTAGTAGAAGTTCGGAAAGTTGGTTATAAGTAGCGATATCAAAGCAATCTGATTGTTTTTTATAAGGAATAGTATCGACGATATGTTCACACGTTTGTAAAATTGGAAAATTTAGGTTTATAACTAAATGTGAAAGAAGAAAATCAAGGATTAGGAATCAATTCGACGGAGTTGTCTCAGTAAGGGTTAGGAAATATTATTACAATTTAAAACAGCTGTTTTCTTTGTGAATATACAGTAAAGTGTAATTTATTCCTGTGATCAAAGCTGAATTTTCATCATCATTACTCCAGTCTTCAGTGTCACATGATCCTTCAGAAATCAGGATAATATGATGATTTGATGCTCAAAAAACATTAATTATTTTCAAGGTTGAAAACAGTTGTGTACAGTTTTTTTCCCCAAAATTATTTGATTAATAGAAAGTTCAAAAGAACAGCGTTTATTTAAAATAGAATTTTTTCTAACTTTATAAATGTCTTTAGTGTAACTTTTGATCAGTTTAACTCATCCTTGATGAATAAAAGTATTGATTTATTATATTTCTTTCCCCAAAAATAAAATTTAAATTCTTACTGACCCCAAACTTTTGAAGGGTAGAGTTTAATGTTACAAAAGCTTTAGATTTCAGATAAATGCTGTTCTTTTTTAGTTTCTATTCATCATAGCATCATGAAATAAAAATGTAAAAAACTGTTTTCAACACTGATAATAATCATAAATGTTTCTTGAGCATCAAATCATCATATTAGAATGATTTTTGAAGGATCATGTGACACTGAAGACTGGAGTAATGATAATGATAAATTCAGCTTTGATCACAGGAATAAATTACACTTCACTATATATTCACATAGAAAACCGCTGTTTTAAATTGTAATAATATTTCATAATATTACTGTTTTTTTTGTATTTTTTATCAAATAATTGCAGCCTTGGTCAAGTCAAGTTTATTTATATAGCGCTTTTCACAATATAGATTGCATCAAAGCAGCTTCACAGTGTCAATCAAAACAACATAATGTTCGTTTCTTAGTGGAAAAACATCCACATTTGGTAGAGCTGATCAATGGTATTTATGATTGATTAATTAATTATGAATAATTAATTTGAATATCCCCAACTGAGCAAGCCAGAGGCAACAGTGGCAAGGAACCGAAAAACTCCAAGTGACCCAATGGAGAAAAAAAAACCTTGGGAGAACCCAGGCTCAGTCGGGGGCCAGTTCTCCTCCGGCGTTTATGAACTAGAGGCCGGATTTACAGTAACTGAAGATAAAAATGTATACTTAAACGCAAACCTGTGATAAACGCTGATGGCGTTCACATGCGCATTAAGAATTGATTCTATAGTTATGTGCGTTTGGATATATGTGCGCAGGTTTGAAATTCCCTACAAATCCATGCCTGATCAAACTACTTGTTTTGTCTATAAATTTGATACAGAATTTTGTTTTATTTATCACTTCGGGGTGGGTACGCGAAACTAAATTCACAACGCTTTATCTGTAGAGTGGGAAAGGGATCCTCCATAGGGAGAGGCTAGTTGGCACTTCAGCACTGCATTGTCATCGGGTCCAGGCGAAGCTCCCCGTCAGATCTGGAGTGTGTGTGTGTGTGTGTGTGTGTGTGTGTGTGCTCATGTTTATATTACATTGTGGGGACCAAATGTCCCCACAAGTATAGTAAAACCTGAAATCACCTACATTGTGGGGACCAGCCAGCGGTCCCCATGAGGAGAACAGCGTATAAATCACACTAAGTAATGTTTTTTGAAAATGTAAAAATGCAGAATGTCTCCTGTGATGGGTAGGTTTAGGGACAGGGGCAGTGTGTGTGTGTGTGTGTGTGTGTAAGGGGACAGAATATATAGTTTGTACAGTATAAAAACCATTACGCCTATGGAGAGTCCCCACAAAGATAGCGAACCAGACATGTGTGTGTGTGTGTGTGTGTGTGTGTGTGTGTATATGTGTGCTCGTGTTTATATTACATTGTGGGGACCAAATGTCCCCACAAGTATAGTAAAACCTGAAATCACCTACATTGTGGGGACCAGCCAGCGGTCCCCATGAGGAAAACAGCGTATAAATCACACTAAGTAATGTTTTTTGAAAATGTAAAAATGCAGAATGTCTCCTGTGATGGGTAGGTTTAGGGATAGGGGCAGTGTAAGGGGACAGAATATATAGTTTGTACGGTATAAAAATCATTACGCCTATGGAGAGTCCCCACAAAGATAGCGAACCAGACATGTGTGTGTGTGTGTGTGTGTGTGTGTGTGTATGTGTGTGTGTGTGTGTGTGTGTGTGTGTGTGTGTGTGGTGTCCAGGCGAAGCTCCTCGTCAGATCTGGATACGGCCTGGATCCGGCAGGCTGCGTGAAAACCTCGGGATAAACAGAGACACTCAAATTAGCGTAGATGCCATTCTTCTTATGATGTAACGAGTACATCATGAATTAAGGGAAGTGTTCCCAGTTCCGGCTGACCTAATCTATGCAGCCTAACATTAAATTATAGAAGTTTATAATGTATTATGTGTATGCTAGGGCAAAGAGATGTGTCTTTAATCGAGCTTTGAACTGACAGAGTGTGTCTGCTTCCCGGACAATGGTAGGAAGACTGTTCCAGAGTTTTGGTGCTAAATAGGAAAAGGATCTACCGCCAGCAGTCGATTTGGATATTCTAGGTATTATTAACTGGCCGGAATTTTGAGATCGCAATAGACGTGAAGGACTATAATGCGTTAAGAGCTCGCTCAAGTACTGCAGAGCTAAACCATTTAGTGCTTTGTAAGTAATCAACAATATTTAAAAATTTATACGATGTTTAATAGGCAGCCAATGCAGTGTTGACAGAACCGGGCTAATATGGTCATACTTCCTGGTTCTGGTAAGAACTCGAGCTGCTGCGTTTTGAACTAGCTGTAGTTTGTTTATTAAGCGTGCAGGGCAACCACCCAGTAGAGCATTACAATAATCTAGTCTTGATGTCATGAACGCATGAACTAATTGTTCCGCATTTGTCAATGAGAGCATATGGCGTAATTTAGCTATATTTTTAAGATGGAAAAATGCGGTTTTACAGATACTAGACACATGACTTTCAAATGAAAAAAAAAAGCAGCAGAAGAGCAGAAGAGACTTCTTTTAAAAACATAAAAAATCTTACCGATCTAAAACTTTTGCACAGTACTGTACATCAGATGTAGACCGCACTCACTTTAAAAGAGGAACAGAGAACCGCGATCAAGGCATTTTTCGATCCAATTGAGTGGTGAGGCATTTTCTTTCATGGTTCGGTTAGGGTTGAAACGCCCCATGATCACAGCCCAGCGGAGCAGATCTACTCACACTCCCAGTCCCAGCAGAGCAGATCCACTCACACTCCCAGTCCCAGCAGAGCAGATCCACTCACACTCCCAGTCCCAGCAGAGCAGATCCACTCACACTCCCAGTCCCAGTCCAGCGGAGCAGATCCACTCACACTCCCAGTCCCAGTCCCAGCAGAGCAGATCCACTCACACTCCCAGTCCCAGCAGAGCAGATCCACTCACACTCCCAGTCCCAGTCCAGCGGAGCAGATCCACTCACACTCCCAGTCCCAGTCCAGCAGAGCAGATCCACTCACACTCCCAGTCCCAGCGGAGCAGATCCACTCACACTCCCAGTCAGCCCAGCGGAGCAGATCCACTCACACTCCCAGTCAGCCCAGCGGAGCAGATCCACTCACACTCCCAGTCCCAGTCCAGCGGAGCAGATCCACTCACACTCCCAGTCAGCCCAGCGGAGCAGATCCACTCACACTCCCAGTCCCAGTCCAGCAGAGCAGATCCACTCACACTCCCAGTCCCAGCGGAGCAGATCCACTCACACTCCCAGTCAGCCCAGCGGAGCAGATCCACTCACACTCCCAGTCAGCCCAGCGGAGCAGATCCACTCACACTCCCAGTCCCAGTTCAGCGGAGCAGATCCACTCACACTCCCAGTCCCAGTCCAGCGGAGCAGATCCACTCACACTCCCAGTCCCAGTCCAGCGGAGCAGATCCACTCACACTCCCAGTCCCAGCGGAGCAGATGCACTCACACTCCCAGTCCAGCGGCGCGGATCCACTCACACTCCCAGTCCAGCGGAGCAGATCCACTCACACTCCCAGTCCCAGCAGAGCAGATTCACTCACACTCCCAGTCCCAGCAGAGCAGATTCACTCACACTCCCAGTCCCAGCGGAGCAGATCCACTCACACTCCCAGTCCCAGCAGAGCAGATCCACTCACACTCCCAGTCCCAGCGGAGCACATCCACTCACACTCCCAGTCCCAGTGGAGCAGATCCACTCACACTCCCAGTCCCAGCGGAGCAGATCCACTCACACTCCCAGTCCCAGCAGAGCAGATTCACTCACACTCCCAGTCCCAGTGGAGCAGATCCACTCACACTCCCAGTCCCAGCGGAGCAGATTCACTCACACTCCCAGTCCCAGCAGAGCAGATCCACTCACACTCCCAGTCCCAGCGGAGCAGATGCACTCACACTCCCAGTCCCAGCGGAGCAGATCCACTCACACTCCCAGTCCCAGTGGAGCAGATCCACTCACACTCCCAGTCCCAGTGGAGCAGATCCACTCACACTCCCAGTCCCAGCGGAGCAGATGCACTCACACTCCCAGTCCCAGTGGAGCAGATCCACTCACACTCCCAGTCCCAGCAGAGCAGATCCACTCACACTCCCAGTCCCAGCGGAGCAGATGCACTCACACTCCCAGTCCCAGTGGAGCAGATCCACTCACACTCCCAGTCAGCCCAGCGGAGCAGATCCACTCACACTCCCAGTCCCAGTCCAGCGGAGCAGATCCACTCCCAGTCCCAGTCCCAGTGGAGCAGATCCACTCACACTCCCAGTCCCAGTCCAGCGGAGCAGATCCACTCACACTCCCAGTCCCAGTCCAGCGGAGCAGATCCACTCCCAGTCCCAGTCCCAGTGGAGCAGATCCACTCACACTCCCAGTCCCAGCGGAGCAGATGCACTCACACTCCCAGTCCAGCGGCGCGGATCCACTCACACTCCCAGTCCAGCGGAGCAGATCCACTCACACTCCCAGTCCCAGCAGAGCAGATTCACTCACACTCCCAGTCCCAGCAGAGCAGATCCACTCACACTCCCAGTCCCAGCGGAGCACATCCACTCACACTCCCAGTCCCAGTGGAGCAGATCCACTCACACTCCCAGTCCCAGTGGAGCAGATCCACTCACACTCCCAGTCCCAGCGGAGCAGATTCACTCACACTCCCAGTCCCAGCAGAGCAGATCCACTCACACTCCCAGTCCCAGCGGAGCAGATGCACTCACACTCCCAGTCCCAGCGGAGCAGATCCACTCACACTCCCAGTCCCAGTGGAGCAGATCCACTCACACTCCCAGTCCCAGTGGAGCAGATCCACTCACACTCCCAGTCCCAGCGGAGCAGATGCACTCACACTCCCAGTCCCAGTGGAGCAGATCCACTCACACTCCCAGTCAGCCCAGCGGAGCAGATCCACTCACACTCCCAGTCCCAGTCCAGCGGAGCAGATCCACTCCCAGTCCCAGTCCCAGTGGAGCAGATCCACTCACACTCCCAGTCCCAGTCCAGCGGAGCAGATCCACTCACACTCCCAGTCCCAGTCCAGCGGAGCAGATCCACTCCCAGTCCCAGTCCCAGTGGAGCAGATCCACTCACACTCCCAGTCCCAGCGGAGCAGATGCACTCACACTCCCAGTCCAGCGGCGCGGATCCACTCACACTCCCAGTCCAGCGGAGCAGATCCACTCACACTCCCAGTCCCAGCAGAGCAGATTCACTCACACTCCCAGTCCCAGCGGAGCAGATCCACTCACACTCCCAGTCCCAGCAGAGCAGATCCACTCACACTCCCAGTCCCAGCGGAGCAGATCCACTCACACTCCCAGTCCCAGTGGAGCAGATCCACTCACACTCCCAGTCCCAGCGGAGCAGATCCACTCACACTCCCAGTCCCAGCAGAGCAGATCCACTCACACTCCCAGTCCCAGCGGAGCAGATCCACTCACACTCCCAGTCCCAGCAGAGCAGATCCACTCACACTCCCAGTCCCAGCGGAGCAGATCCACTCACACTCCCAGTCCCAGCGGAGCAGATGCACTCACACTCCCAGTCCCAGCGGAGCAGATCCACTCACACTCCCAGTCCCAGCGGAGCAGATGCACTCACACTCCCAGTCCCAGCGGAGCAGATCCACTCACACTCCCAGTCCCAGCAGAGCAGATTCACTCACACTCCCAGTCCCAGCGGAGCAGATCCACTCACACTCCCAGTCCCAGCGGAGCAGATCCACTCACACTCCCAGTCCCAGCAGAGCAGATTCACTCACACTCCCAGTCCCAGTGGAGCATATCCACTCACACTCCCAGTCCCAGCAGAGCAGATCCACTCACACTCCCAGTCCCAGCAGAGCAGATTCACTCACACTCCCAGTCCCAGCGGAGCAGATCCACTCACACTCCCAGTCCCAGCAGAGCAGATCCACTCACACTCCCAGTCCCAGCAGAGCAGATTCACTCACACTCCCAGTCCCAGCGGAGCAGATCCACTCACACTCCCAGTCCCAGCGGAGCAGATCCACTCACACTCCCAGTCCCAGCGGAGCAGATCCACTCACACTCCCAGTCCCAGTGGAGCAGATCCACTCACACTCCCAGTCCCAGCGGAGCAGATCCACTCACACTCCCAGTCCCAGCGGAGCAGATCCACTCACACTCCCAGTCCCAGTGGAGCAGATCCACTCACACTCCCAGTCCCAGCAGAGCAGATCCACTCACACTCCCAGTCCCAGCGGAGCAGATCCACTCACACTCCCAGTCCCAGCGGAGCAGATCCACTCACACTCCCAGTCCCAGTGGAGCAGATCCACTCACACTCCCAGTCCCAGCAGAGCAGATCCACTCACACTCCCAGTCCCAGCAGAGCAGATTCACTCACACTCCCAGTCCCAGCGGAGCAGATCCACTCACACTCCCAGTCCCAGCGGAGCAGATCCACTCACACTCCCAGTCCCAGCAGAGCAGATCCACTCACACTCCCAGTCCCAGCGGAGCAGATTCACTCACACTCCCAGTCCCAGCGGAGCAGATTCACTCACACTCCCAGTCCCAGCGGAGCAGATTCACTCACACTCCCAGTCCCAGCGGAGCAGATCCACTCACACTCCCAGTCCCAGCAGAGCAGATCCACTCACACTCCCAGTCCCAGCAGAGCAGATCCACTCACACTCCCAGTCCCAGCAGAGCAGATCCACTCACACTCCCAGTCCCAGCGGAGCAGATCCACTCACACTCCCAGTCCCAGCGGAGCAGATCCACTCACACTCCCAGTCCCAGCAGAGCAGATTCACTCACACTCCCAGTCCCAGCGGAGCAGATCCACTCACACTCCCAGTCCCAGCGGAGCAGATTCACTCACACTCCCAGTCCCAGCGGAGCAGATTCACTCACACTCCCAGTCCCAGCGGAGCAGATTCACTCACACTCCCAGTCCCAGCGGAGCAGATCCACTCACACTCCCAGTCCCAGCAGAGCAGATTCACTCACACTCCCAGTCCCAGCGGAGCAGATCCACTCACACTCCTCGATGTACAACACTAGAGGAGAAAAGACCAGCCCTTCCCTTTCATGACGAGTTTACAGAGCTTTCTGCTTTCTCTGGGTGTGTGTGTGTGTCACAGCATGAGCTGATCTTAAGCCAACATAATTTTAGATATACTGTACACAAACACACTATCTGACTGACATCATGTGTCGGCCTGTTTGTGTGTTGATGAGTCGGCTGTGTAATAATGGCCAAACATATTGACCATCAACACAACAGACATCATGATTATTATAAACATCACCAGGGCTCATGATCTGATCCGGTTCCAGATCCGTGTTCTCCTGTTCGACTCTCCAGAACCGAGCCGGTTAAACACACTCCCAGAGCAAACGTCTTGTTGCTCAGATTTCACCCTTTCAAAGCTCAGGAATCTAAACCCAAAACTGTAAACTGTCACCATTTCATCACCAGTTCATGTTGTAGATTGTACTGTTTATGTGCTAATGTTGCTGAGGTGTTTTTTCCTGTTCCCAGACTGTACTCCCTACAGGAGCATAGTCTGGGGGTCGCCTTTTTTTTCTCCTCACCTCTCCTCATGTCATGCTGTATTTTTCTCAAGATTGGCGCTGATCATAGCAGCCATGGTAGCATCTTGCTACCGAAGCACATTCCTTGTGTGTGAAAGCACTACTTGGCAATAAAGTTGATTCTGATTCTGATTCTGATTTCACATCAGATGTGTTATAATTTTTCAGGGCTTGTTTTGTTTGTTCCATGGATTGCTCAGTTAAACAGGACCGTGTTTCCCGAACCCATCGTTCAACATCCATAAACTGCATCGCAGTGTGTGTGTGTGTGTGTATGAGTGTGAGTGAGTGTGAGAGAGTGTGTATGTGTGTATGAGTGTGAGTGAGTGTGTACTTGTACAACTATCTTTGTGAGGACCAGTTTGAGTTTTAGACCATTGGAGTGAGGACAAAGAGAGTAAAGTGAGGACATTTTGGCCGGTCCTCACTTTCTGAGACCCCTTTAAAGGCCTGTTTGAGGGTCAAGACTTGGTTTTAGGGATAAGGTTATAATTAGGTTAAGGGTAGGTTTAGGGTAAGGGTTCGGGTTAAGCACTTAGTTGTGATGAGTAAGGTTAGGGTAAGCGGCTAGAGATTGCATTGTGTCAATGAATGTCCTCATAAAGATAGATGTACAAGAGAGTGTGTGTGTGTGTGTGTGTGTGTGTGTGTGTGTGTGTGTGTGTGAGTGTGTATGTGTATGAGTGTGAGTGAGTGTGTGTGTGTGTGTGTGTGTGTGTGTGTGTGTGTGTGTGTGTGTGTGTGAGAGTGAGTGTGTATGTGTGTGTGTGTGTGTGTTCTCGGCCGGTCAGAAGTTTCAGTCAATGAACTACAATACAGGGAACCTTCTAGTCACAAAGAGTGAAGTGAAATATCTTTTTTTAAATGTTTTTACATTGGAAATCAATATTAAAGGTTGTATCAGTGATTTCAGGCCCAAAAATAAATGATCACATTCATCTAATCTTTCCTAACGATCCGCGGGTGTTGCTCCGACTTTGCGTCCAGCCGTGAACGATCGCAAAACCTCACAACACCCGCCCCTGTAGGTGATTGGTTGGAACACTGTTTATTTTGGTTTTGAGTGGTGGTGTACCCATTTGTCTTTGTGTGCAGATCTCAGAGCCTAGGTTGCATATAGAGACACGGTTTTTGGACGGCATGCTTATGGAGCGGGCAGCAAGCGGATCGTTAGGAAAGATTAGATGAATGTGATCATTTATTTTTGGGCCTGATATTGGATATAATTGTAACACTTGGAAGAGTAAACGAGCGTGTTGTGTGTTGTGATTACATAAGTATGTTTGGAGGAAATGTTCATTAGTCTGGGATGTGGAAAAAGGCCCTGGCTTTGACAGAACATATTTGTGCTTAAATCTACAATAATCTGTGCAGATTCTGTCATGCCTTCACATTCGTGAATAAAACCCATGAATCAGAGGCTGATTATTTTAGTGTTCTTGTTACATTTAGTCACTATAGTAATAATTATAAATGATGCTTCATTTCATGCAACTAAACCAAAACTATATTTCTAACCCTACAGTAAGTACATGTTGCTCATTAATATTACTCAGTACTTAAATACTAAATTACACTATAACAAGAACATTAAAATAAAGTGTAAGCCAATATTTTTGCTAGATTAAAGAGCCGACACATCTTACCCGACTGTGCCCCCCCAATCATATCTATCAAATAACACATTTGTGACCGCATATTAAATCAAAAACAGCAGTCTATTATTATATTTCATTACCATTATCAAACACTGACACAATTCTCACATTCAGCCAATTATAATTGCATACAAAAAGTCTTTATCATGATATGGATGTGAGGAAGAACACAGGAGATATAGAGACAAAGAAACATTTAATGAACAGATCACAAACAGTAAGACGATTGATCTGTCAAAATATGAGAAGCATTAAGAGGCATTGAAGGGAATGAAGGCGAAGTTATCAGAGACATTACTTCATCATTACTGAAGCTTCAGTCCAGCGTCCACAAGAGAACGCTCTCGTGCAACGACAGCTCTGGCTCAAACGGCAAACAACACCTTGTAAAAGTGTGTGTGAGAGACCAGCAGCCTTAATTACTCACACACTCTCACTTACACACACTCACTTACACACACTCACTCTCACACACTCACTCTCACACACTCACTCTCACACACTCACTCTCACACACTCACTCTCACACACTCACTCTCACACACTCACTCTCACACACTCACTCTCACACACTCACTCTCACACACTCACTCTCACACACTCACTCTCACACACTCACTCTCACACACTCACTCTCACACACTCACTCTCACACACTCACTCTCACACACTCTCTCACTCTCACTCTCTCTCTCACACACTCACTCTCTCACACACACTCTCATGTTGTAACAGCAGCTCCGCTCCATCAGTCTCCTTGCACTGTATTTTGTGTCACACACAATTTCACAACAGTCAGAAGATCTGCTGAAGTTTTGGGAATCAGAAAAAAGTCTTCACCTTAATTTTTCATGAATGCAATACAATTTCTGAGTAAATGTTGGTAATCTGTTCTGAGAACAGCTGACATATAAAGCCTTCTCTACCTATGGAACACAAACGGACACTGCTTGCTCTAAATGCAGAATAGCACCTTACAGAGGGAAAGCCTCGGTTTAACTTCATGTGTTCAGATGATCGACTGAGGAATAAACTCTTACCAAGTCCATCGCCACAAGACTATTCACAAGTTTAAAACCTTCTACATTCAGTCCGATGAGCTCAGAAGAAGCACTGATGTGTGGTTATTATTTCTGAAAATGCCAATTAATCTCATGTAAGACAATCCTCTGTAGATAAAGTCTTTGACAACAATAACTGCACTTTCTCATAAAAAAAAAAAAACGACAACAAAAAGTGCCTCCATTCAGATATCAATCGTTTTCGCATGTTTCAACCATTTGGATTTACAGTGACTGTAGATCATGGATCATAAGGGCACATTACAGTAATGATTATTAATAAGCAGAAAGGACTACGTCACTTAACTTTAAAACAGTGTTTGTTTCGGTCCATGTGTGTTTTGTAAATCATACGTGGAGCTCCGCTGCTCGTCTCGAGCTGTCGCAGTCAAATATTTAAATTTGATGAACAATTAGGGAAGTTATGAAAATAAAGAAATGGGATAATGAAAATAATCCCATGGAAACCTGTGAGGAAACTCTAGGCCATGGTTTCCTCTTCTGAGGTGTTCGCTCTCTCCGCTCGTTTCTCCACCTTCGTTAATCAACCTTTTTTTCACTTGGATTCTTGTGTTGAACCTGTTCTCCGTGGTCTTCTGTGTTCGGTGTTCCCTCAGTGAGTCTCTGCTGCTCCTCCTCCTCCTCCTCCTCCTCCTCTTCATCAGTGAGAGCTTCTCTCTTCATGTCCTCTGACCCGTCGTCAGACTCGGCTGTACAGATGCCGTAACACATTAGGCTGATGACACCCAGAGGGAGGCCGAAGAGAAAGCAGCCGAGCAGCGGAGAACTGCGGAACACAGACTGGGCAGAGAGGGACACTTTTAATGGTCTATTTATAATAAAAATTCAATAATTCCATTACAGTTACGCTCAAAAATACATTTCCAAACAGCCAAACAACAGATAAATATCACAAATGCATTGATTTATTCCCCATTTGAATTTAAACATTTCCATGTTATGACCAGTTAATAGAAAGTAAATTCTATTTTAATACAAGATTTTAGTAAACCCTTTAAAATGGACACCACATCAGTTGAGAGACAGAGAGAGAAATATGAGTGAGAAATCATGCTCCACCCCAGCTCTTAAAAAAAAATGTAAAATAAAAAAACCTCTAGAGAGAACCAAACTCAACAAAACCGACATTAAATTGAAGATAAAAACGTCTCGGTTACTTGCATAACCTCGGATCCCTGAGATAACTGGAACAAGTATTGCGTCTTTGTGAGACGCTATGGGGAAAACGCTTTTCCTCAGCGTTCTGAACCCTTATATTCACCAGGGCAGAGCCACTGCACAGCATGAATTACAGAGGAGATCTGAGTGTGCTCATTGGCTGCTCAGTGGGAACTGCACGAACCAATGGCGAGGCAGCGTGTCTGCAAGAAACACTCGTGGCGGATCCAGCGAGTGAGCGCAGAGCCCACCGATAGGGGCTGTAAAGCAGCTCATTTCATCAGTCGTGAAGCGCAGAGTGTGTGTGCGTGTGTGTGTGTGTGTGTGTGTGTGATAGCACGGCCGTTATCTCAGGGAACTGAGGTTACGTAAGAAACTGAGACATGAGGAATTGTGCCTGCAGATCTGGCGCACAGATGTCACCCATAGACACACCACTAGACCACGCCTCAAGTGGAGTAGCTCTGACGCTGATGGGCACTGAAGCCCCACCGAAGCATAAGCCAATAGGACAGTCTCTGCTTTGGGACCGGAAGTCCTTTAGTCCGGCCACACGCAGTGCTGACTGCCTAAATCACCAGAGGGCTGATGTATACTCTTAGGGCACGAACAGGGCACAGTAAGTGAGGTTGACGCTCGTCTTCTGAATCAGGAAGAGCAACAGTGTAATCACTTGCACACTGAACATCGGGCACGTAGCCATGCCTTGGCTTGAGGACGACCTCATAGTCGAACCATAGGCTGGTTCTGGACCAAACACCAGTCAGAGAAGACGGACCAGGTAAGAGTGTAGAGACGTCTCGTGGACGGAGCTCTGGTCTCTGAGAGAGTACTCAGGACTCTCGCTGGGAGGTCCGCAAGTTCCCGTTGAGGGACCATGTGTGGAAGGCCCACATCTTGGGTCGGGAAGCTAGATTATCCCGTTCGCCCGGGAAAGGAGGTCTGTCCTCCGGGGAATTGGCCACAGGGCAGCGATCTGCTGAATCAACTCTCGGAACCACGGTTGGGTCCGCCAGAGAAGGGTCACCAGAAGGACAGCACGCCTGTCTTCCCTGATCTATCTGATGACCTGAGGAGCGTGACCGGGGGAAAGGCGTAAAGGGGGAAGGCTGGGCCATTCATGGGCCAGCGCATCCATGTTCTTTGAGAAGAATATTGGGCAGTGAGAGTATTCTCCGGAGACGAAGAAGTCGCTCTCTGCCTTCCCGAAGCTGGAGCTGGGATGGAGGGACCATTCCCCTGGGAACACTTTGTCCCAGGACAGCTTGTCTGCTCACTGGCTCAGTCTGCCCATTGTGCCCATAATAGAAGGCGTCGGTCTAGTCTGTACAGACTCGACCTGAGTCCACCATGGTGGATTATGTAGGACACTACCGCTATGTTGTCTGATCGAATGAAGAATTAAATCGCTTTTCCGTACTGGAACAGTAGCCGTAAGTTGGTCTGCCTTCACACAGAACTGTGTTCGAGGCGTCCGTGGAGACCACCGTCCTCCTCCAGACCAACCCAATGCTTACTCATATCCGGTAACGATTGGGGTCCTTCCAAAGGGCCAGGGCTCTGATGCAGACTGGCGGCGACCTGAACGCCGTGAGCTGGGCCAGGGGTCGGCCAGAACTGTAGGGGGCGCATGTGTAGCAGACCCAGTAGAAGTACTGGCGATGCAGAGGCCATAAGGCCAAGTCTGAATGGCAGGACCGTATACTGGTATGCCACCCTTTCGAACACGAATCTCAAAGCGGTCTGTGACGGGGGGCTATTTGGATACGAATGTATGCATTTTTTCAGATCCACTTAGAAAAAAAACAATCCCCTTGTGTACTTGCGAGAGGATTTGTTCAATGTTATCTTGAATGGCCGTCTCATGAGGGCGCGGTTCAGATGTCTGAGGTCTGGGATGGTCATTCTTCTTGGGAACGAGGAAGAATAGGTTGTAGAAGCCTGACTTGCTGTGGGGAGGAGGAAGAGGAAGAGGAGGCTGTAGAAGCCTGACTCGCTGTGGGGAGGAGGAAGAGGAGGCTGTAGAAGCCTGACTCGCTGTGGGGAGGAGGAAGAGGAAGAGGAGGCTGTAGAAGCCTGACTAACTGTGGGGAGGAGGAAGAAGAGGCTGTAGAAGCCTGACTTGCTGTGGGGAGGAGAAAGAGGAGGCTGTAGAAGCCTGACTCGCTGTGGGGAGGAGGAAGAGGAAGAGTAGGCTGTAGAAGCCTGACTCGCTGTGGGGAGGAGGAAGAAGAAGCTGTAGATGCCTGACTCGCTGTTGGGAGGAGGAAGAGGAGGCTGTAGAAGCCTGACTCGCTGTGGGGAGGAGGAAGAAGAGGCTGTAGAAGCCTGACTCGCTATGGGGAGGAGGAAGAGGAGGCTGTAGAAGCCTGATTCGCTGTGGGGAGGAGGAAGAAGAGGCTGTAGAAGCCTGACTCGCTGTGGGGAGGAGAAAGAAGAGGCAGTAGAAGCCTGACTCGCTGTGGGGAGGAGGAAGAGGAGGCTGTAGAAGCCTGACTCACTGTGGGGAGGAGGAAGAGGAGGCTGTAGAAGCCTGACTCGCTGTGGGGAGGAGGAAGAAGAGGCTGTAGAAGCCTGACTCGCTGTGGGGAGGAGGAAGAGGAGGCTGTAGAAGCCTGACTCGCTGTGGGGAGGAGGAAGAGGAGGCTGTAGAAGCCTGACTCGCTGTGGGGAGGAGGAAGAGGAGGCTGTAGAAGCCTGACTCGCTGTGGGGAGGAGGAAGAGGAGGCTGTAGAAGCCTGACTCACTGTGGGGCGGAAGAGGAGGAAGAGGCTGTAGAAGCCTGACTCACTGTGGGGAGGAGGAAGAGGAGGCTGTAGAAGCCTGACTCACTGTGGGGAGGAGGAAGAAGAGTCTGTAGAAGCCTGACTCACTGTGGGGAGGAGGAAGAAGAGGCTGTAGAAGCCTGACTCACTGTGGGGAGGAGGAAGAAGAGGCTGTAGAAGCCTGACTCACTGTGGGGAGGAGGAAGAAGAGGCTGTAGAAGCCTGACTCACTGTGGGGAGGAGGAAGAGGAGGCTGTAGAAGCCTGACTCACTGTGGGGAGGAGGAAGAAGAGGCTGTAGAAGCCTGACTCACTGTGGGGAGGAGCAAGAAGAGGCTGTAGAAGCCTGACTCACTGTGGGGAGGAGGAAGAAGAGGCTGTAGAAGCCTGACTCACTGTGGGGAGGAGGAGGAGGAAGAGGCTGTAGAAGCCTGACTCACTGTGGGGAGGAGGAAGAGGAGGCTGTAGAAGCCTGACTCACTGTGGGGAGGAGGAAGAAGAGGCTGTAGAAGCCTGACTCACTGTGGGGAGGAGGAAGAAGAGGCTGTAGAAGCCTGACTCACTGTGGGGAGGAGGAGGAGGAAGAGGCTGTAGAAGCCTGACTCACTGTGGGGAGGAGGAAGAGGAGGCTGTAGAAGCCTGACTCACTGTGGGGAGGAGGAAGAAGAGGCTGTAGAAGCCTGACTCACTGTGGGGAGGACGAAGAAGAGACTGTAGAAGCCTGACTCACTGTGGGGAGGAGGAGGAGGAAGAGGCTGTAGAAGCCTGACTCGCTGTGGGGAGGAGGAAGAAGAGGCTGTAGAAGCCTGACTCGCGGTGGGGAGGAGGAAGAGGAGGCTGTAGAAGCCTGACTCACTGTGGGGAGGAGGAGGAGGAAGAGGCTGTAGAAGCCTGACTCACTGTGGAGAGGAGGAAGAAGAGGCTGTAGAAACCTGACTCACTGTGGGGAGGAGGAAGAAGAGGCTGTAGAAGCCTGACTCACTGTGGGGAGGAGGAAGAAGAGGCTGTAGAAGCCTGACTCACTGTGGGGAGGAGGAAGAAGAGGCTGTAGAAGCCTGACTCACTGTGGGGAGGAGGAAGAGGAGGCTGTAGAAGCCTGACTCGCTGTGGGGAGGAGGAAGAAGAGGCTGTAGAAGCCTGACTCGCTGTGGGGAGGAGGAAGAAGAGGCTGTAGAAGCCTGACTCGCTGTGGGGAGGAGGAAGAAGAGGCTGGAGAGGAGGAAGAAGAGGCTGTAGAAGCCTGACTCGCTTTGGGGAGGAGGAAGAAGAGGCTGTAGAAGCCTGACTCGCTGTGGGGAGGAGGAAGAGGAGGCTGTAGAAGCCTGACTCGCTGTGGGGAGGAGGAAGAAGAGGCTGTAGAAGCCTGACTCGCTGTGGGGAATAGGAAGAGGAGGCAGTAGAAGCCTGACTTGCTGTGGGGAGGAGGAAGAGGAGGCTGTAGAAGCCTGACTCGCTGTGGGGAGGAGGAAGAGGAAGAGGAGGCTGTAGAAGCCTGACTCACTGTGGGGAGGAGGAGGAGGAGGCTGTAGAAGCCTGACTCGCTGTGGGGAGGAGGAAGAAGAAGCTGTAGATGCCTGACTCGCTGTTGGGAGGAGGAAGAGGAGGCTGTAGAAGCCTGACTCGCTGTGGGGAGGAGGAAGAAGAGGCTGTAGAAGCCTGACTCGCTGTGGGGAGGAGGAAGAGGAGGCTGTAGAAGCCTGACTCGCTGTGGGGAGGAGGAAGAAGAGGCTGTAGAAGCCTGACTCGCTGTGGGGAGGAGGAAGAAGAGGCTGTAGAAGCCTGACTCGCTGTGGGGAGGAGGAAGAGGAGGCTGTAGAAGCCTGACTCACTGTGGAGAGGAGGAAGAGGAGGCTGTAGAAGCCTGACTCGCTGTGGGGAGGAGGAAGAGGAGGCTGTAGAAGCCTGACTCGCTGTGGGGAGGAGGAAGAAGAGGCTGTAGAAGCCTGACTCGCTGTGGGGAGGAGGAAGAAGAGGCTGTAGAAGCCTGACTCACTGTGGGGAGGAGGAGGAGGAAGAGGCTGTAGAAGCCTGACTCACTGTGGGGAGGAGGAAGAAGAGGCTGTAGAAGCCTGACTCACTGTGGGGAGGAGGAGGAGGAAGAGGCTGTAGAAGCCTGACTCACTGTTGGGAGGAGGAAGAAGAGGCTGTAGAAGCCTGACTCACTGTGGGGAGGACGAAGAAGAGGCTGTAGAAGCCTGACTCACTGTGGGGAGGAGGAGGAGGAAGAGGCTGTAGAAGCCTGACTCGCTGTGGGGAGGAGGAAGAAGAGGCTGTAGAAGCCTGACTCACTGTGGGGAGGAGGAGGAGGAAGAGGAGGCTGTAGAAGCCTGACTCACTGTGGAGAGGAGGAAGAAGAGGCTGTAGAAACCTGACTCACTGTGGGGAGGAGGAAGAAGAGGCTGTAGAAGCCTGACTCACTGTGGGGAGGAGGAAGAAGAGGCTGTAGAAGCCTGACTCACTGTGGGGAGGAGGAAGAAGAGGCTGTAGAAGCCTGACTCACTGTGGGGAGGAGGAGGAGGAAGAGGAGGCTGTAGAAGCCTGACTCACTGTGGGGAGGAGGAAGAAGAGGCTGTAGAAGCCTGACTCACTGTGGGGAGGAGGAAGAAGAGGCTGTAGAAGCCTGACTCACTGTGGGGAGGAGGAAGAAGAGGCTGTAGAAGCCTGACTCACTGTGGGGAGGAGGAAGAAGAGGCTGTAGAAAGCCTGACTCACTGTGGGGAGGAGGAGGAGGAAGAGGCTGTAGAAGCCTGACTCACTGTGGGGAGGAGGAAGAGGAGGCTGTAGAAGCCTGACTCACTGTGGGGAGGAGGAAGAAGAGGCTGTAGAAGCCTGACTCACTGTGGGGAGGAAGAAGAGGCTGTAGAAGCCTGACTCACTGTGGGGAGGAGGAAGAAGAGGCTGTAGAAGCCTGACTCACTGTGGGGAGGAGGAAGAGGAGGCTGTAGAAGCCTGACTCACTGTGGGGAGGAGGAAGAAGAGGCTGTAGAAGCCTGACTCACTGTGGGGAGGAGGAAGAAGAGGCTGTAGAAGCCTGACTCACTGTGGGGAGGAGGAGGAGGAAGAGGCTGTAGAAGCCTGACTCACTGTGGGGAGGAGGAAGAGGAGGCTGTAGAAGCCTGACTCACTGTGGGGAGGAGGAAGAGGAGGCTGTAGAAGCCTGACTCACTGTGGGGAGGAGGAGGAGGAAGAGGCTGTAGAAGCCTGACTCACTGTGGGGAGGAGGAAGAAGAGGCTGTAGAAGCCTGACTCACTGTGGGGAGGAGGAGGAGGAAGAGGCTGTAGAAGCCTGACTCACTGTGGGGTGGAGGAAGAGGAGGCTGTAGAAGCCTGACTCACTGTGGGGAGGAGGAAGAAGAGGCTGTAGAAGCCTGACTCACTGTGGGGAGGATGAAGAAGAGGCTGTAGAAGCCTGACTCACTGTGGGGAGGAGGAGGAGGAAGAGGCTGTAGAAGCCTGACTCGCTGTGGGGAGGAGGAAGAAGAGGCTGTAGAAGCCTGACTCGCGGTGGGGAGGAGGAAGAGGAGGCTGTAGAAGCCTGACTCACTGTGGGGAGGAGGAGGAGGAAGAGGCTGTAGAAGCCTGACTCACTGTGGAGAGGAGGAAGAAGAGGCTGTAGAAACCTGACTCACTGTGGGGAGGAGGAAGAAGAGGCTGTAGAAGCCTGACTCACTGTGGGGAGGAGGAAGAAGAGGCTGTAGAAGCCTGACTCACTGTGGGGAGGAGGAAGAAGAGGCTGTAGAAGCCTGACTCACTGTGGGGAGGAGGAGGAGGAAGAGGAGGCTGTAGAAGCCTGACTCACTGTGGGGAGGAGGAAGAAGAGGCTGTAGAAGCCTGACTCGCTGTGGGGAGGAGGAAGAAGAGGCTGTAGAAGCCTGACTCGCTGTGGGGAGGAGGAAGAAGAGGCTGTAGAAGCCTGACTCACTGTGGGGAGGAGGAAGAAGAGGCTGTAGAAGCCTGACTCACTGTGGGGAGGAGGAGGAGGAAGAGGAGGCTGTAGAAGCCTGACTCGCTGTGGGGAGGAGGAAGAAGAGGCTGTAGAAGCCTGACTCGCTGTGGGGAGGAGGAGGAAGAGGCTGTAGAAGCCTGACTCGCTGTGGGGAGGAGGAAGAAGAGGCTGTAGAAGCCTGACTCGCGGTGGGGAGGAGGAAGAGGAGGCTGTAGAAGCCTGACTCACTGTGGGGAGGAGGAGGAGGAAGAGGCTGTAGAAGCCTGACTCACTGTGGAGAGGAGGAAGAAGAGGCTGTAGAAACCTGACTCACTGTGGGGAGGAGGAAGAAGAGGCTGTAGAAGCCTGACTCACTGTGGGGAGGAGGAAGAAGAGGCTGTAGAAGCCTGACTCACTGTGGGGAGGAGGAAGAAGAGGCTGTAGAAGCCTGACTCACTGTGGGGAGGAGGAGGAGGAAGAGGAGGCTGTAGAAGCCTGACTCACTGTGGGGAGGAGGAAGAAGAGGCTGTAGAAGCCTGACTCGCTGTGGGGAGGAGGAAGAAGAGGCTGTAGAAGCCTGACTCGCTGTGGGGAGGAGGAAGAAGAGGCTGTAGAAGCCTGACTCACTGTGGGGAGGAGGAAGAAGAGGCTGTAGAAGCCTGACTCACTGTGGGGAGGAGGAGGAGGAAGAGGAGGCTGTAGAAGCCTGACTCGCTGTGGGGAGGAGGAAGAAGAGGCTGTAGAAGCCTGACTCGCTGTGGGGAGGAGGAAGAAGAGGCTGTAGAAGCCTGACTCACAGTGGGGAGGAGGAAGAGGAGGCTGTAGAAGCCTGACTCGCTGTGGGGAGGAGGAAGAGGAGGCTGTAGAAGCCTGACTCGCTGTGGGGAGGAGGAAGAGGAGGCTGTAGAAGCCTGACTCGCTGTGGGGAGGAGGAAGAGGAGGCTGTAGAAGCCTGACTCGCTGTGGGGAGGAGGAAGAGGAGGCTGTAGAAGCCTGACTCACTGTGGGGCGGAAGAGGAGGAAGAGGCTGTAGAAGCCTGACTCACTGTGGGGAGGAGGAAGAGGAGGCTGTAGAAGCCTGACTCACTGTGGGGAGGAGGAGGAGGAAGAGGCTGTAGAAGCCTGACTCACTGTGGGGAGGAGGAAGAGGAGGCTGTAGAAGCCTGACTCACTGTGGGGAGGAGGAAGAAGAGGCTGTAGAAGCCTGACTCACTGTGGGGAGGAGGAAGAAGAGGCTGTAGAAGCCTGACTCACTGTGGGGAGGAGGAGGAGGAAGAGGCTGTAGAAGCCTGACTCGCTGTGGGGAGGAGGAAGAAGAGGCTGTAGAAGCCTGACTCACTGTGGGGAGGAGGAGGAGGAAGAGGAGGCTGTAGAAGCCTGACTCGCTGTGGGGAGGAGGAAGAAGAGGCTGTAGAAGCCTGACTCACTGTGGGGAGGAGGAGGAGGAAGAGGAGGCTGTAGAAGCCTGACTCACCGTGGGGAGGAGGAACAACAGCTCCTTTCGCCAGGGAAATCATTACTTCTGCGCGGAGAACGTGTCCTACATTGCTCCTGACTGAAGTGTGGACTATGGCTCTGAAGCTGGGTGGTCTGTGAGCGAACTGAAGTGAGTAACCTCATATGACCGTTTTAGCACCCATTCTGACAGGCCAGGGATGGCTTTCTAGGCCTTGGCCCGGGCGGAGGGCCTGAATCAGTTCAGAGTAGATTTTTCAACTACATTTTGAATATAAGCAACTTAGGAGCAGCAGCACTGAGCATCACGGAGGACAGCAGAACCACACCGAAGAAATCATCCCAAAACTCAAGACAAAGGCAGGCAAGACAAAGTCACCACCTTCAACTACATTATTTTCAACACTAGAATATAATAATATAAGAAAGAGACGAGTCTTCTGTGATCTGCTCACACTCATCACAGTATAATGCACTTGTTGCAGAAGTTGGAGACGTCGGATTCAGCGGCCAAGAGTTGCGTCGCGCAGTAAAGAACTTATCTGAAGCAGCAGAAAGGAGCAGCAACTGGCTGTGGTTGAGACGGAAAGATTCTAGATGGCTGTGTACAGGCCACCACGCTACGGTTTCGTAGAATTCTTGAAAAGCCTGAAGAGTCTGTTGGTTTATTTGTATAGGTTGTCTAGTATTTACAGTCATTACGTTCCTGTGTATATTGCGTGAATGACGGGTGGTTGGGCAGATATTGTGTTTTGCGGTAGGTGGTATGCCATACGGAACCGTTGCCACTGAAACTGCTTTAACGCACCAGTGGGGCTCGACAGCCTTAGTCAAACGGGTTGGCGCGTATGGTTGGGTTGCGGAGAGATTGTGAGATTGGGGTTAGGTCTCAGCAGCAGGAGGGATGTAGAGGTCAGTAATCTGGGCTGAGTTGAGTGGGGGACGGAGGGGGGTGACTCTGGGACGCCAGAGTCACTGTCGAGCCCTCTTGAGGTGTCGTGGGCTAGTCGACGAAACACTGAGGACGGAAGGTGCCCACTTGAAGACCCTAGAGATGTCCCCTACTCGGCTCAATCCAGACGGTTGTCGTGCTGGTCCACTAGGGAGACCACACTGTAGTTGCAGCCGTCGTGTGTGCTGACGCGCCAAGTACACTGCAGCCGTTAACGCCGGACAGAAGGGGAGTCACACCCTCATATGGAAAGAAGCGTAACTGGATGGAGAAGCATAGTTTACTGTAAAGCTACGTCTTAGTGTTGCTTATCTTGGCGAAAGCCGAGTACAAATCAGCATGAAGTTTTAACATCTACTCTCGTGTAATCATGTCTGAATAAAACCCTTCAGCAGCAGCTGGTATTCTCTAGTTAGGGTTAGTTAGGGTTAATAAATCATTCAAGCTAGAGTCTTCACTGCGTAACAACTGTAAAGCTCAGACTCAGCGTTAGCGTCAACCTTTAGTTCTAGTGAAAACGATAATATCACGATAATACTTTAATTAAAGCCAGATACAAGATCAGTAACATCAACTCCTTCAACTGTCATTCAGCATAAAAAAATATAAATCATATTTTAATTAACAGTTCTATAAAACTTCTTAACTTCGACTCACCATTATTGTGGATCGGGCATCGAACGCCACACGCTTGATCCTCTGGAATATCCCATCTCCTCCATAAGCCTGTTGGGACATGATGCAGGATGTTAATCATTTGGATTAGAATTAATTTAACTCGTCTCATTTAATTTACACTTTGCAACAGGGTCATTCCGTGTCAACTCAACCAAGATGTCCCCGACTCTTTTTTTTTATTTTTTATTGTTATTATTTTTCTGTAGAAAGACAACCATAAAGAGTGAGGAAAGCCACAATATTAAATGTCACAGATGAATATTTACTAAGAAATCCACTACTTTGTAGAGGAGGGCCAAAATGACCATTTTCACCTGAGACTTGGAGCCAACTTACAGGAGCGTAACATTACTTTATGGCAGCATCATTATTTATCCATCAGCGGATTGATCCATCAGTGGATCTATTAGAGATTAGCTGATAGACGCCGCTGTCAAACGCTCCTGTGTGTGTCTGTGTAAGCGCTCGGTGAGGAGCGTCAAAGATGTCATTGTTGATCATTGTAGCCAATCACAGACATATGTATGTTGAGCGTGTAAACAATGGCCAATCAGAGGCGTTTAAACATCCAGCGCTCAAAATGCTAGAGGGAAATACTGGTATCATCCTTTTTTTTTTATTTAAGTACCGACTTGGTAGCGAAATCAGTACTTTTGACAACACTAATCAGCTGTATAACAGGCATGCAAACTTGAGGCAAAAAAACACAAGAAGTGCCTTTTCCCTTTTTTGAACGCTCACCACTGGCATATAATGATACACAGACTGCTAAAGTAAATAGATTTCACTAATAGATCTGCCAATCTCTGTGTGAAAATAAAATAATGATGCTGCCATCTTTCTAAAATCATTTTTACTTTAGAAAAGTATTACTAAAGTAATTTGGCTCCAAATCTCATGTGAAAACTGTCATTTTGACCCCTCGACATAATAGCGGAAAACTCAGTAAATATACATCTGTGACATTTAATACTTTGGCTTTCATCACTATTTATGCTAGTCTTCCAACAGAAAATTAACCAAATTAAAAAGTTTGTTACCATTATTAAACTATATTGGTTAAACTAATAATGAAAACTGCTTCTAAAGCATGTATTGATCAGAGATGTTATCTGCGAGCGAGAGGCTGAGTGAGAATGAGCTGTTCACCGGAGCGCTACCGTCCAGAACACTGGTGAAGAACATCAGCATCTGCTCCAGACTCTCCACCGGCTCCTCCGGCACGAAGTACTGCTCGTTCGAGGTGTTGAGGATGAGGAGGCTGGGCACCGGGACCTCACTGCAGACACACGAGATGAAGAGATTACAGTATATACACCTCACTGCAGACACACGAGATGAAGAGATTACAGTATATACACCACACTGCAGACACACGAGATGAAGAGATTACAGTATATACACCTCACTGCAGACACACGAGATGAAGAGATTACAGTATATACACCTCACTGCAGACACACGAGATGAAGAGATTACAGTATATACACCTCACTACAGACACACGAGATGAAGAGATTACAGTATATACACCTCACTGCAGACACACGAGATGAAGAGATTACAGTATATACACCTCACTGCAGACACACGAGATGAAGAGATTACAGTATATACACCTCACTGCAGACACACGAGATGAAGAGATTACAGTATATACACCTCACTGCAGACACACGAGATGAAGAGATTACAGTATTTACACCTCACTGCAGACACACGAGATGAAGAGATTACAGTATTTACACCTCACTGCAGACACACGAGATGAAGAGATTACAGTATTTACACCTCACTGCAGACACACGAGATGAAGAGATTACAGTATATACACCTCACTGCAGACACACGAGATGAAGAGATTACAGTATATACACCTCACTGCAGACACACGAGATGAAGAGATTACAGTATATACACCACACTGCAGACACACGAGATGAAGAGATTACAGTATATACACCACACTGCAGACACACGAGATGAAGAGATTACAGTATTTACACCTCACTGCAGACACACGAGATGAAGAGATTACAGTATATACACCTCACTGCAGACACACGAGATGAAGAGATTACAGTATATACACCTCACTGCAGACACACGAGATGAAGAGATTACAGTATATACACCTCACTGCAGACACACGAGATGAAGAGATTACAGTATATACACCTCACTGCAGACACACGAGATGAAGAGATTACAGTATATACACCACACTGCAGACACACGAGATGAAGAGATTACAGTATATACACCTCACTGCAGACACACAAGATGAAGAGATTACAGTATATACACCTCACTGCAGACACACGAGATGAAGAGATTACAGTATATACACCTCACTGCAGACACACGAGATGAAGAGATTACAGTATATACACCTCACTGCAGACACACGAGATGAAGAGATTACAGTATATACACCTCACTGCAGACACACGAGATGAAGAGATTACAGTATATACACCTCACTGCAGACACACGAGATGAAGAGATTACAGTATATACACCTCACTGCAGACACACGAGATGAAGAGATTACAGTATATACACCTCACTGCAGACACACGAGATGAAGAGATTACAGTATATACACCTCACTGCAGACACACGAGATGAAGAGATTACAGTATATACACCACACTGCAGACACACGAGATGAAGAGATTACAGTATATACACCTCACTGCAGACACACGAGATGAAGAGATTACAGTATTTACACCTCACTGCAGACACACGAGATGAAGAGATTACAGTATATACACCTCACTGCAGACACACGAGATGAAGAGATTACAGTATATACACCTCACTGCAGACACACGAGATGAAGAGATTACAGTATATACACCTCACTACAACAAGCCGACCAGGGAGGAGATCAGGAAGGCCATCACCTTGATGTAGGCCTATACCTGCAGAGGCCCTGAAAGCAGATCTGAACGTGTCAGTGGAGATGCTGTACCCACTCTTTGAGAAGATCTGGGAGAACGAAGAGATACCGGCTGATTGGAAGGAGGGTTATCTAATCAAGCTTCCTAAGAAAGGCGACCTCAGCAATTGTAACAACTACAGAGGTATCACTCTCCTGTCTGTGCCAGGCAAGGTCTTTAATCAGATCCTCCTAGAGCGAATGAAAGACTCTGTCGATCTACAACTAAGGGATGAGCAAGCTGGTTTCCGGCAGAACCGATCATGTATAGACCAGATCGCAACGCTGCGAATCATAGTGGAGCAGTCTTTGGAGTGGAAATCACCGCTGTATATCAACTTCGTCGATTACGAGAAGGCTTTTGACAGTGTGGATCGAGAGGTCTTATGGAAGCTCCTCAGGTACTACGGCATTCCATCCAAGTTGGTAAAGCTGATAAAGAGCTCATATGAAGGCATGACATGCCAAGTGATCCACGCAGGACAGCTCACCAACAGCTTTCGGGTGAATACTGGAGTCAGACAAGGATGCTTGTTATCCCGCTCCTTTTCCTCATCACCATCGACTGGATCATGAAGACTTCTACCAGCAAACGCAGAAATGGGATTCAGTGGACATTATGGAATCAACTTGATGACCTAGACTTCGCAGACGACCTCGCACTTCTCTCCCACAGGCAGCAACAGATGCAAGAAAAGACCAGTGTGTTGGCAGACACATCAGCTCAAGTTGGACTCATTATTCACAAAGAGAAGACCAAGATTTTTAAAACCAACTCCAGTAACACCAATCCAATCACACTGAGCGGAAGTCCTCTGAAGGAGGTGCAGTCATTCACCTACCTGGGCAGCATCATCGACCAACATGGTGGAACAGAAGCAGATGTCAAGGCAAGGATAGGAAAAACAAGAGGCGCCTTCATCCAGCTCAAGAACATCTGGGCTTCCAGAGAGTTGACCCTGACTACCAAGATCAGACTGTTCAACTCCAATGTGAAATCAGTACTGCTGTACGGCGCTGAAACCTGGAGAACAACCAAAGCCACCAACAGTAAAATCCAAACCTTCATTAACACCTGTCTCAGAAGGATTCTCCACATCCATTGGCCCGACACTATCAGTAACACCAATCTATGGGAAAGGACATGCCAACTTCCAATAGAGGTAGAAATCAGGAAGAGAAGATGGGGTTGGATAGGGCACACCCTTCGTAAACCGCCAACAAACATCACCAGGCAGGCTCTCAGGTGGAACCCTCAAGGCAAGCGGAAGCGAGACCGCACAAAAAACACATGGTGACGTGAACTCGACACAGACGTCAAAAGGATGGGCTTCAACTGGAGTCAACTAGAAAAAATGGCCCAGGACAGAAATCTCTGGAAGTCTATTTTTGGCGGCCCATACCCCGGGAGGTGTGGAGGGCATAACTAACTAACTAACTAACTAACTAACTAACTAACTAACTAACGAACTAACTAACACCTCACTGCAGACACACGAGATGAAGAGATTACAGTATATACACCTCACTGCAGACACAAGATGAAGAGATTACAGTATATACACCTCACTGCAGACACAAGATGAAGAGATTACAGTATATACACCTCACTGCAGACACAAGATGAAGAGATTACAGTATATACACCTCACTGCAGACACACGAGATAACACAGGGTTTCTACAGGTATCTTCAAATGAAATTTAATGCCTTTTTAATGCCTTTTTAATGCCATTTTAAAATGTTTTAATGCCATATACGACCCAAGACTAACCACGTATATATATTATATAATATATATATATATATATATATATATATATATATATATATATATATATATAAAAAATGTTTTTTTTCTTTTTTTCTGGAACACATGCGGGTGGGACATGTCGATTGTCCCCACCATTTTTTAAACATCTCGCGGCGTATAGGACGGGTCGCAGGAATGGTGGTGTTTCATTAGTAATATTATTATTAGTGTTTTTGTTGTTATTAATAATTGCTCACACTTGCAAAAGAGAAGATTTGACAAATGGCACTGACAATTCAACCAAATACAAAGTATTTATTCTCTTTCTCTTCTACCTGCACCGTCTCCTCCTCTAATGGGCCCTTTCCTCCACCTTCTCTGGGCATGTTACGAATGTTATCCAACGAATGTTATTTCTCGTGCCATTTATACGCCAAAAAAGTTTTTTTGCGTGTAAATGCTACGCATTGAAAACCGCTTGGGTAGGATTAGGGGGAGGGGGTGCGTGCGTATCACACGCCAAAAAGTGCGTATCATATGCACGCGAAAACTGCGTATCATATACACGCAAAAAACATTTTTGGCGTATAAATGGCGCGAGAAATAACATTCGTGGTATTGATACGCACTTTCATGAGATCGGGCTGAGAGCGGCGCGGCCAGAGACATTTGGGGCGCTGCGGCATATTCAATATATTATAAAGAGTTTTTCAGCGTGAGAAATACAATGTGAGCGTGACAAAAGACCAAAATGAGTGACTGTCACGCTCAATGCGTGACACTTGAGAGCCCTGCGTCAAAGAGTATAGAAGAACAATATTCTTTGCCTGCGTTCTGTTGTGGCTCGTGCACAACACTTCTTCTCTCGGACGCGCGCTTCAATCCGTTGCGGAGAGAATCTCGATTTGTTACGGTGAAATCACAAAACATAATGCACACAAACATGTCAGTGCTTGATATACAACCACTAATAAACAATCGGTTTTGACGAGGAAAAAAATATATACTTCTTACTGCGGATTAGAACCCAAAACCAATGACATGCTTGGCAAAAGTTCTGCTACTGGACCATTAAAGTACATGCGTGTAACAGTCGGGTCTATTCTCACTACTAGCAACATATATTAGATCTCATTAAACGACAAATTAAACACAATGTACTATTTACATCTAACGCCGATTTGTGGCCGTCACACGGCATATGGGATTTTACGGCGCTGATTCCCATTGTTCCCAACTTTAAATGCTCTTTTACAAACGCCGCAAAATCCTTCAACATTTTTACCACTAACGGGCTGCAACCATGTCTTAAAAGTTTTGTTTTCCAGGCACTTTGGCTGGAATTTGCACTTTCCCATTTTTTCAAGGTTCAGACCTGTCCACCGCTGTACAACAGACCCGCGTCACCTCTGCATCACGGCACTTTTGCTCCGGCTGGAAGCAATTACCAAACTGGTTCCGCGTATTTATCACACGAACGTACATATTTTGCGACAGCAAATAGAAATTATTAATTATGAAGGCTATATTCAAATAAATGTATATAAAATTCTCTTCAAAACTATAAAAAAATTTAATGCCTGTAAGAATCAAATTTAATGCTTTTTAATGCCTTTTAAGGCCTTAATTTTTCGCAAAATCCATTTAATGACTTTTAATGCTTTTTAATGCCCCGCGGAAACCCTGTAACAAGTATATATGGTTTATAATCACATGCAAAATATATTATCTGTCACATAACCATCTTCCCCTCACACTTGTGCACCTTCAGTAAATCAGGAAGATGAGTGAATATGTGCTGTCATCTGATCCAGACACTCACCTCATGATCAGGCTGTTGATGTAGTCGTTACCGTCCATGTGGCCAAACTGGAAATCCCTAGAACACAGGAAAAAAGACAGCATGAGAATATAATATGGTGAAACTTTGAAAATGTGCAGTATTTGTGCTTCACATGTGGAAAATCATGTGTTTCTCTGTCAGGCCCTGGACCAAGGCCTCCCTGGACCTCCCTGGACCGAGGCCCTGGACAGAGGCCCTGGACAGAGACCCTGGACAGAGACCCTGGACAGAGACCCTGGACCGAGGCCCTGGACAGAGGCCCTGGACAGAGGCCCTGGACAGAGGCCCTGGACAGAGACCCTGGACAGAGACC
>JAULUF010000084.1:30177500-30210000 GCA_031834385.1 Semotilus atromaculatus
AGTGAGTGTGTGAGTGAGTGTGAGTGAGAGTGTGTGTGAGTGAGTGAGTGAGTGTGTGTGAGTGAGAGTGTGTGAGTGTGTGTGAGTGAGTGAGTGAGTGTGTGTGATTGAGTGTGTGAGTGAGTGAGTGTGAGTGAGAGTGTGAGAGTGAGTGAGTGTGTGTGAGTGATTGAGTGAGTGTGTACAAGCAAGCGAGTGAGTGTGAGTGAGTGTGTGAGTGTGAGAGTGAGAGAGAGTGAGAGTGTGAGAGAGTGTGAGAGAGTGAGTGTTTGAGTGAGTGAGTGAGTGAGTGTGAGTGTGTGAGTGAGTGAGTGTGTGATTGAGTGTGTGAGTGAGTGAGTGAGTAAGTGAGTGAGTGAGCGAGCGAGCGAGCGAGTGAGAACACTAATATGTGACCAGGAACATCACTATTAATTACAATTCTACAGTATATGTTGCCAAAAAATGCTTTATATAATTTTTGACCAGCTGAATTATATTCAGTTATAATAATGTTCATTTACTGTTTTTTTTTTTTACTTTTCTGACTGTAGCTTTGTCTCAGTGAAGTAATTGTCTTTAGCCTGAATAAACAGACTCCCTCTGTCAGACACGCTCTTCATTTCAATATTTCATGCTTTGTCCATTTATTGTGCCAATTGTTAATATTAATAGTACTGTTGTTATAAAGATAGAACACGTGTCCTGCGGTGTCTGTTCTGTTCAGTCTGATGTGAAGATCAGCTCACTTTAAGAGGAGATTCCCCTCCGACATACACAAACAGAACACTGTGCCTCTTCAGGACGTGCTCGAACATCTGTCTACTCGGGAGCGATCGCACTGCCGGTCTGAAACACACACACACACGCACACACACACACACGCACGCACGCACACACACGCACACAAATGAGAACATAACTTGCAAATTAGCTCAAAAGGGAAATACGAATAATTAATCATAACTTGGTAACATTTGAATCAGTTAATTGAATTAACTTGATGAAGCTGAACTAATATTACAAACTGTTTGTCCGTATTAATCATCTCTTAAAGGGATACTTCAGGATTTAGCATTAAGCTTTGTATTAGTAGAAAACCTGTCGTATTTTCAAATTACAGTGCTTTCCACCCTCATATCCCAGAGACGAGAGATTTATGTATTTTTTGTCTGGAAAAAAATCCTACGATATCGCGAAATGACGTAATTTTGTGTCATCAGAGGATCTGTTGTCCAGAGGCTGTCGGAGGTCGTCTGGTCTCCCAGAGTCACTGAGCCGACTCACTCGAGGGAAGGGTCACGACTCTGTCTTCGAGGATGGTCATTTGTATATGTAACTGGATTAGGTATTGATTTATCATCAGAGGTGGACAGAGTACACAGCTTCATTACTTGAGTAAAAGTACAGATACTCCTTGCTAAATTTTACTCAAGTACAAGTAGAAGTACTACAGTCAGATGTCTACTTAAGTAAAAGTACTGAAGTACTTGTTTTTAAAAGTACTTGAGTATCAAGAGTACAAGAGTACATTTTCTAAATATTGCATTACTACTGCCACAGTGCTTACATTTATGTACAGAAACGTCCTACATGGAGTTATGAAAAATGTTAATGTTAATACCTTGGAGAATGTAAAAGGAATTGAAAGTAAAATCAAGTCATTTTCATCTTTTTACCATGTTGCTTTATTTAACATTTCTCACTTGCCCACAAGGCAATAGCACAATGGCAACATCTGACAAACCTCTGCTAGAGTTTTAATGGATTTTTTGCACCCACATTTGACCCTGACTGTGTTAAACACACCGCATACTCAAGAACATCAATGCAAATGCTCAGCTTACATTAATGTTACATTAATGTGTTGGCACATTCCCGGGATGGGCCTGCCGTGTCTTCATCCATGGTTTCGTCTCTTATCTAAATCTGGGTTTCCGAGATTTTTCTTTTTTCCTTTTTTTTACGGGTAACGGGTACTCACGGTTATGGACAGAAATGTAGCGGAGTAAAGAGTACAATATTTGCCTCTGAAATGTACTTGAGTAAAGTCATGAGTACTCCCCAAAAATAATACTCGAGTAAAGTATAGATCCCTCAAATTGTATTTAAGTACTGTACTCGTAAATGTACTCCGTTACTGTCAGGCTCTGTTTATCATAAAGCATGCATAAAACGGTATACAACACAAAAGACACTACACAAGACAGTAGTAATCATACACAATGTATCCGTTACCTGTGAATCGTTCAGGGTTAACTGAGCGCTGCACGATGATGCAGTTCAGAGTCAATAGCCAAACTTATCTGTTTCGCTGATGTGCAATTTGTATTTGCAGATGACATTTTTTTATCAGGTTAGATATAGATTTTTAATCACTCAAACCCCCTTATATATGCAGTGTTTATTCCTGCTCTCGACCCACATTCACTTGTAAAAACATAGTAGTATGTTATGTTACTAATTATGTCCGATAGCTTTTAAACTTTCAGAAGTAAAAAAAAAAAAAAAAAAAAAATGTAGCTAAAGGTTCAACACCCATCTCTCACCCAGCCACTCTGTTGGCGAACTCAATGATGTCGTCCTTGGTTCGCGGTCCTTTGTAATTGTATGCCAGCTCGCCCTTCAGCCTGAGGGAGGGAGAGAGAGAGAGAGAGAGAGGGAGAGGGAGAGGGAGATGGAGATGGAGATGGAGATGGAGATGGAGATGGAGATGGAGATGGAGATGGAGATGGAGATGGAGATGGAGATGGAGATGGAGATGGAGAGGGAGAGGGAGAGGGAGAGGGAGAGGGAGAGGGAGATGGAGATGGAGATGGAGATGGAGATGGAGATGGAGATGGAGATGGAGAGGGAGAGGGAGAGGGAGAGAGGGGGAGAGATATTCAACACACTTATACTATGTGACCAGGAACATCACTATTAATTACAATTCTACAGTTTATGCTGGCAAAAAATGCTTTATATATTTTTTGACCAACTGAATTATAGCCACCTCAGTTCAAGCTCAATCTCTTCCTCTTTATTACTAGTAACAGCACCAAAAAAACATGCACGAACATCAGAAGGAATGTTGATCAGTATAGAACATCTTTGAGATGAACACTAATGCATCTTTATTTAATCAACAACGTAAGCAAATCTAATGGATAGTCTATGACTACCCCTGCTAAAACTGCAGCTCTCTGAGATCGTCAGATCTTTTTACACATTTAATGTAATATTGAAAGCAACAAAATTCGTGTAACAAACAAATAAAAACGTTTCAGGAAAAAAAAGAGATGATCTGTTTGCATAAAGCCTAGTTCACACTACATGACTTTAAAACGTCGGGCTGAACTGTGCGGTTCACACTACATGACTTACTCTCTGTGAATCAGGAGTGTTCCAGTTGTTGAGCTGTTCACACCACACGACACAACGTGATTGATCCGCAACAGGAGGAACGCACTACACGAGTTGACAACAACTCTGTCACGCAACGATTCTATCTTGTCTACAAACCACGTTTTGTCACAAAAATCACGTGATAAAACGAACCGGAAATGACGAGAAACAGCACGCGCGCCAATACCCTGCGAAGAAGACGAAGAAGAACACAACACGCGAATATGGACGTCAGACAGAAACTAGTGCTGCAAACTGTTTGCGCGATGATTTGCTCTGAGAAAATATATACACTCTACAACTTCATTTTAAAAAAGAACACCCAGAACATCAACACTGTGGACATCGGCAATATACAGTTGACTTTCCTTTTTCCTACACGTATTTTAGTAAAACCTATGATTACAAACAGGGATATACTTCCGAAAATAATATAAAAGTAATTATATTTTTAAGTATACACATACTTGTGTTTAATCTCTAGTTGCTGTGATTGGCTGTAGCTCATGACATCACGTGAGGTTGAGTCGTGCGACAGCTCTGGATATCTAGCATGCTAGATATTTTTCTGGGCTCGGCGAGGGTCTGTGAGGCGTCTGCGAGGGTCTGCGAGGCGTCTGCGAGGCGTCTGCGAGGGTCTGTGAGGCGTCTGCGAGGGTCTGCGAGGCGTCTGCGAGGGTCTGCGAGGCGTCTGCGAGGGTCTGTGAGGGGTCTGCGAGGCGTCTGTGAGCGTCTGGGAGGCGTCTGCGAGGGTCTGCGAGGCGTCTGCGAGGGTCTGTGAGGGGTCTGTGAGGGTCTGCGAGGCGTCTGCGAGGCGTCTGTGAGCGTCTGCGAGGCGTCTGCGAGGCGTCTGTGAGGGTCTGCGAGGCGTCTGCGAGGCGTCTGTGAGCGTCTGCGAGGCGTCTGCGAGGCGTCTGTGAGGGTCTGCGAGGCGTCTGCGAGGGTCTGCGAGGCGTCTGCGAGGGTCTGTGAGGGGTCTGCGAGGCGTCTGAGGGTCTGCGAGGCGTCTGCGAGGCATCTGCGAGGGTCTGCAAGGCGTCTGCGAGGGTCTGCGAGGCGTCTGTGAGGGTCTGCGAGGCGTCTGCGAGCATCAGGTGCATCAGAAAGCATCAGGAGCATCAGGAACATCGGGAGCATCAGGAGCATCGGGAACATCAGGAGCATCGGGAACATCAGGAGCATCGGGAGCATCAGGAACATCGGGAACATCAGGAGCATCGGGAACATCAGGAGCACCGGGAACATCAGGAGCATCGGGAACATCAGGAGCATCGGGAACATCAGGAGCATCGGGAACATCAGGAGCATCAGGAGCATCGGGAGCATCAGGAACATCGGGAGCATCGGGAGCATCAGGAACATCAGGAGCACCGGGAACATCAGGAGCATCGGGAACATCAGGAGCATCGGGAGCATCAGGAACATCAGGAGCACCGGGAACATCAGGAGCATCGGGAGCATCAGGAGCATCGGGAACATCAGGAGCATCGGGAACATCAGGAGCATCGGGAGCATCAGGAGCATCGGGAGCATCAGGAACATCAGGAACATCAGGAGCATCGGGAGCATCAGGAACATCGGGAGCACCGGGAACATCAGGAGCATCAGGAACATCAGGAGCATCGAGAGCATCAGGAGCATCGGGAACATCAGGAGCATCGGGAACATCAGGAGCATCGGGAACATCAGGAGCATCGGGAGCATCAGGAGCATCGGGAACATCAGGAGCATCGGGAACATCAGGAGCATCGGGAACATCAGGAGCATCGGGAACATCAGGAGCATCGGGAGCATCAGGAACATCGGGAGCATCAGGAACATCGGGAACATCAGGAACATCGGGAGCATCAGGAGCATCAGGAACATCGGGAGCATCAGGAACATCGGGAGCATCAGGAACATCGGGAGCATCAGGAACATCGGGAGCATCAGGAACATCGGGAGCATCAGGAGCATCGGGAGCATCAGGAACATCGGGAGCATAGGGAACATCAGGAGCATCAGGAACATCGGGAGCATCAGGAACATTGGGAGCACAGGCCTGTCCTGTCACTCAACATTCAACACCTCGTCCAGGACCTCGTCACTTATAGGCTGCAATGCTCTTCTGGCTAGACGTACAACATGCGCAATTAAACCTTTACATATCATCCAGAAGTCAGCAACACTACTGGTCTTCCACGAGTCCAAGAGAGCCACGTCACACCGCTGTGTGTGTGTGTTAGATGCATTAACCCTCTACTGTCATGCAAATGATGCAATGCATCCGAAGATATCGCTCCAGCAACTGTTGTGCATCCAACACCCATAAAGGAATGTTTTCTATGGCTACAGAAGTACACAAGACTATTCCTGTAATCTCCAGAGAGCATGAAGTCACTGACAACATCCCAGTCCTTCTCTCTGCTCACTGTCAGCGTCTCACACACACACACACACACAACAAGACACTGACAGATCTGTGCTTACATGAATCCTGAATGTTCAGCCACTAGATGGAGGTTTATGATTGACAGATATAAAAAAGAAACCCAAGGGTGCCAATAAAAGCAATATAATAAATTAAATGAATAAATATAATGATAAAAACGTTGACACCGTTTTCTTGGGGGAGAGATTATGTCCTTCATTAGGCATTATCCTCAGGAGGAGTTTCATCAACACCTGCTCCCCTGATCCCAGATCCCACGGGAATGAGCGTAACTCCCGACTCCATACAGAGAAACACTGATACCAGCTTGACCATCTAATGGCAGTGAAAGTCACCAGCTTCAAGCTTTAACAATAAACAATATTAGTACAACTGATGTAATGGATGCTAATATGACTTCATCATCTGACAAACACGGATTAAATATAAACGATTAATGGCAGCATATAAAGTTGTACACATGTGTAGGGATGGGTTCCTATAGTCACCTAGTTGTCCATCTTTTGACTAATCAATTAGGTTTACTAGCTCTCTGTTTTTTTTTGTATCAGTGTAGACAGCGTCAGTCATTATAATCTGAACACACACTGTATCAGCGTCAGTCATTATAATCTGAACACACACTGTATCAGCGTCAGTCATTATAATCTGAACACACACTGTGAACACACACTGTATCAGCGTCAGTCATTATAATCTGAACACTAGAGGTCGACCGATTCATCGGTTTTGCCGATTAATCGGCACCGATAGTTGATTGGTGGAACTATCGTTATCGACAAAAATCCATACCGATAGTTTTTCCTGGTTGCGTCCGTTGCTGGAGCGGCTGAGAAGTGCGCGCTGTAATACATTACACAGTACGAGAGAGCTGAGAAAGGTCTGCTGGCATCATGCAGTACAAGAGCGGCCTCTAGAGGTGTAATAAAGACTATCACTGATGCCTCGTGTTGTTTATCTCGACACGTGACGCTGCGCGCTGCACTGAGAGCGCTTACATCAGATGCGCGTTTAAAGCACCGACAGCGAAAAGGTATTCATACAGTACATTTTGTCATATCATTATAAAGTGATTCATTTGTTGACTATGCTGCATTAGTAGAGAAAGAACCGCATGTTTGTTTGCCTTCGAGGCTGAGAGGACGCTAACATTCATTAGTAGTAGGCTACCTCAAGCGGTTAAACACTGACAAATACAAACCTAAGTCCGACCCGAATGTTTAATGTCACAATTGTTACCATCTATTTGCATTAGATTATAACGTTATACAGCTGGTCACTTTTATGCATTCATTATGCAGCGAAGTTGCATATTTAAAGCTAGACGTAAAATAGTAAACTGATATGTTAATACAGCCGACAGAAACATATAAACAAATCAGAAAAGCATTCGATTCGTGTTCAAAAAGAACTGATGAAAACATTTCAGTGTTTGAACTTGTTTGAACAGTGGAAAAACTTTTTAAAGCAAGATTCTGTAGCATTTCCTTCCTTATAATTACCGTCATCAATAACGCATTATAACAGCACACATCCATGTATCACAATGGACGCGCGCTCTCATTTCATTCAAATACAACTTGCCGTCTTGCGTCTCCGTTTTTGATTGTATTTAAAATGAAATCAGAGTTGATTTATTGTTTACAGAGTTTGATAATATTGTTGTAATCATCTTGTATTGGATGAGTTTTGTACGCTGTACAAAATGGATGTAACTGTTAAACAGATACATTTTGAATGTAACTGGTTTTATTTGTTAGAGTATTACTTTTTGTTTCAGTTTGAATTAATTAACTAAATTAATTAATTAATTAATATTCATATTTATATATTTATTTCATTTAGCATGTTTTCATGGTTCATACAGTTTTATATATATATATATATATATATATATATATGCCTATATAATAAAGTTCAGCACTGTTTTAATGTGTTATGTTTAAGCAATAAGGTTCCAGAGGCTGTGCTGTATCGTGAATAATTGTTTTTATCCAGTATCAATTTTAAAAACTATCGGTTGATTAATCGGTTATCGGCAAGTACGGCCCAACCCAGCTATCGTTATCGGTAAAATCCAATATCGGTCGACCTCTACTGAACACCCACTGTATCAGCGTCAGTCATTATAATCTGAACACACACTGTATCAGCGTCAGTCATTATAATCTGAACACACACTGTGAACACACACTGTATCAGCGTCAGTCATTATAATCTGAACACCCACTGTATCAGCGTCAGTCATTATAATCTGAACACACACTGTATCAGCGTCAGTCATTATAATCTGAACACACACTGTATCAGCGTCAGTCATTATAATCTGAACACACACTGTGAACACACACTGTATCAGCGTCAGTCATTATAATCTGAACACACACTGTATCAGCGTCAGTCATTATAATCTGAACACACACTGTATCAGCGTCAGTCATTATAATCTGAACACACACTGTATCAGCGTCAGTCATTATAATCTGAACACACACTGTGAACACACACTGTATCAGCGTCAGTCATTATAATCTGAACACACACTGTGAACACACACTGTATCAGCGTCAGTCATTATAATCTGAACACACACTGTGAACACACACTGTATCAGCGTCAGTCATTATAATCTGAACACACACTGTATCAGCGTCAGTCATTATAATCTGAACACACACTGTATCAGCGTCAGTCATTATAATCTGAACACACACTGTATCAGCGTCAGTCATTATAATCTGAACACACACTGTGAACACACACTGTATCAGCGTCAGTCATTATAATCTGAACACACACTGTGAACACACACTGTATCAGCGTCAGTCATTATAATCTGAACACACACTGTGAACACACACTGTATCAGCGTCAGTCATTATAATCTGAACACACACTGTATCAGCGTCAGTCATTATAATCTGAACACACACTGTATCAGCGTCAGTCATTATAATCTGAACACACACTGTATCAGTGTAGACAGCGTAAATCATTATAATCTGTTTAGGCAAATGTCAGCCGTTACTTGACTGACCGCCAGTGGGTGCAGCCTATGGTCAATGTGTCACTCTGGAGGCGGGCATATGCAAATATATTTGCATGTACGACATCACAGATATCGAAATATCAAAACAAGCTGTTTTTGGACCATAAATAAATAAATGCTTTGTTTATAATGAGGATGTTTTAAGGTATGAAACTTGGCACAAATGGTACAAAGACCTCTTATGTCTAAATGCCATGATCCCTTTAAGATCAATTAGCTGCAAACTCTTCAACTTTGAACACAGAGATTTTAAAATGTTAATAATGTTGGGGTCAGACTCACAGTTTAATGGTGGGATATCCTCGCACGCCGAACTCTGAGGCCATTCCTGCATCAACATCAACAACAGTCACATGATACGCCAATAACTGTTATTAACAAGAAAACAGCACCTGTCAACATTTGATTGGGATGTTCATATGATCTGTGTTCTCTCATGAGTTCTGGGTTCGGGTTAGCTTTACCTTGAGCTGTGCGAGAGTCAGAGCTACGCAAGAAAAACTACCTTTCACTCGCAGTTTAGTGTGGAAGCTCGTCTGGACACCACTAATGAAGACACACAAGTATCTCACCAGGGAGTGTGGGCACAGGAGACTCAGAGTGTGTGTGTGTGTGTGTGTGTGTGTGTGTGTATGAGAGAGGAGACTCAAGCCGTTTCTCAATGTCAAGGAAGGATCCTCGGAAGCCGGAATTTCGAGGATGCTACGTCATCGACATCCGTCGAAGGACTGTTCCAATGCCGAGGATCCTCAGAATTTCAACCAAAGACTGAGTCCTTCATTCGGAAAATATCCCATACACAGGAAAGGATGCATATAGCCTTCACGCTCTCTAATCGCCCACAATCCTATCCGCACAGCTTTGCTATCTTGTTCAAAAAATAAAAGACGTTAGCGGAGTCGGAGCATATGCTTTCAAATGTAAATAAATTTACGTTACCATACATTTGTTATAACCGTCATATAAGTAAAGTTTAACGTTAACGTTTAAATGCCAGTAGATTTACTACCATATTGATATTACAAATTATACAAAATATACAAATTACGTTATTGATGGCTGAACCGGACCTGTAATTTTAACAATTGTTAGCTTGGTTTCCGTCACCGGTATTCCTTTTATAAATAATTAGTTAATTGTACAAAGTAATTTAACGTTAATATTATACCATTCACAGCGTTATTCATAGCTTTCTCGTCTTTTTTTATCAGGGACCAAGGAAGAAACGGAGACGTTCATACGAAAAATAAAGTCAATTAAATTGAACTGGTTTTGTCTTTGCTTTATTATTTAATATAAACGTCCGGTCATGATTTATTTAATATAAACGTCCAGTCAAATTTATATTAAATATATAAACTGTATATCCATTTTTTTAAACCTTGTTCTTTAGACTACAATACAATATGTAACGGGCCTTTTCACTGACGTAAGGACGTGCACTTGCTAGCCTGTTCCATTTACGTGTTCTCCGAATGCTAAAGAGGAGCCTCGCCTAGCCTCTGAAGGAATGACTTGGAAGGACGCGTCCTGCCAAGGAAGTATCCTTGACATTGAGAAACACCTTCAGTGTGTGTGTGTGTGTGTGTGTGTGTGTGTGTGTGTGTGTGTGAGAGAGGAGACTCAGTGTGTGTGTGTGTGTTTGTGTGTGAGATCGATCACCTGAGTATGCAGTGGCGTCCATCTTCCCGACTCGTACGGGCGACCCGGAGTGTGTGAGTTCTGCTCCGACCTCTTGCCAGACCGGCTCCAGCTTCTTACAGTATCCACACCACGGGGCATAGAACTACACACACACGCACACACACCACGGTGCATAAAACTACTGCACAACACACAGACGCACAAACACACACACTACAGTAACATCATCTGCAGGAAGGGTTACTCACATCCACCAGCCAGACGTCATCCTTTCGGTTCTCCTTAAACCTACGGGACACACACACATCTGCATTCAGTGAAGACACAACATACGCTTCATACGACAACATACGACACAACAGAAGTCCAACATACGCTTCGTTTTCTGCTCTTAAACACACTGACTATGTTTACAAGCTGTCAATATTCGTGTTATGCTCGGGTTGAGGTCACTATTCGGGTTTCTGAAACATTCGGAATAACCCGTTTACATGCGTGAGCAGAGAGAGTTACTCCTGTATACATGGAGTTTGTAATCGATTGGCAATATCCCGACGTAAACGGCGACGCGCGGTAGCGTCTGGACGTACGGACAACCTTACGACGCAATATGCGTCAGTTCCGATTCTTCTTCCTGTATCCAAAGACAGCAGCAGCGGATAATGGATAGTTCGGGGCAGATAGCGATCGCATTTGAAATAGATCGAAATTAATTTCCTCCTCGCTCCAAAAGTGGTGCTGTGCTGCGTCTCCCCATGTTTACCTCTACTTCTTGTTTACTTCCGGTATACGGCACGCGGGTGTTTGTATGCGCCAGACGGAAGTTCCTCTACTCAAAAGACCAAGATTCCTTGTGAATAGAACATGCGCAGAACACAAATCACTGTTCCTTTTGATGGGGATATGCCGATACGCGTTTACATGACCAAATATTCGGGTTAGAAAAGGGGTACCCCAGGGATAATATTCGGGTTAGAAAAGGGGTACCCCAGGGATAATATTCGGGTTTTTAAAAACCGGTATATGAGCATATTCAGGTTTTTGCCGGTGTTTACATGGCCGTGCGTGACCGGGTTATTGCCAATATTCCTAGCTAATATGAGTTCTCCCACCTGTTCCCTCTTGATTTGTTCCCTTCTTAAGTCTCCTCTTGTTTGCAGTCCTTGTCGGATCGTTGTCTAATGTCTCCCGTTCCCCGTGATCCTCTGTTCAGGTTGTTGTTGTTTTATTGTTATTCATTGTGTTTTTCCCCCTTGTGGGTTTTGGTTTGTGTTTGTTTATTTTATATTAAACTTTATGTTCTCCTGCACTTGAGTCCTCACACCTTATTGTCTTACCCATTCCGTGACATAACGATCCGACCAACATGAGGACTCAGCGGAGAAGAGGGACAAAGCCAGAGAGTGTTCACGTCACGTCTGCCCAGCCAGAGAGTGTTTACGTCACGTCTTCCCAGTCAGATACTGTTCAGGTCTCGTCTGCCCAGCGAGAGACTGTTCAGGTCCCGTCTGCCCAGCCAGAGACTGTTCAGGTCCCGTCTGCCCAGCCAGAGACTGTTCAGGTCCCGTCTGCCCAGCCAGAGAGTGTTCACGTCCCGTCTGCCCAGCCAGAGAGTGTTCACGTCCCGTATGCCCAGCCAGAGACTGTTCAGGTCCCGTCTGCCCAGCCAGAGAGTGTTCACGTCCCGTATGCCCAGCCAGAGACTGTTCAGGTCCCGTATGCCCAGCCAGAGACTGTTCAGGTCCCGTCTGCCCAGCGAGAGACTGTTCAGGTCCCGTCTGCCCAGCGAGAGACTGTTCAGGTCCCGTCTGCCCAGCGAGAGACTGTTCAGGTCCCGTCTGCCCAGCCAGAGAGTGTTCACGTCCCGTATGCCCAGCCAGAGACTGTTCAGGTCCCGTCTGCCCAGCCAGAGAGTGTTCACGTCCCGTATGCCCAGCCAGAGACTGTTCAGGTCCCGTATGCCCAGCCAGAGACTGTTCAGGTCCCGTCTGCCCAGCGAGAGACTGTTCAGGTCCCGTCTGCCCAGCGAGAGACTGTTCAGGTCCCGTCTGCCCAGCGAGAGACTGTTCAGGTCCCGTCTGCCCAGCGAGAGACTGTCCACGTCCCGTCTGCCCAGCGAAAGACTGTTCAGGTCCCGTCTGCCCAGCGAGAGACTGTCCACGTCCCGTCTGCCCAGAGAGAGACTGTCCACGTCCCGTCTGCCCAGCGAGAGACTGTTCAGGTCCCGTCTGCCCAGCGAGAGACTGTCCACGTCCCGTCTGCCCAGAGAGAGACTGTTCATGTCCTGTCTGCCCAGCGAGAGACCGTTCATGTCCTGTCTGCCCAGCGAGAGACCGTTCATGTCCCGTCTGCCCAGCGAGAGACCGTTCAGGTCCCGTCTGCCCAGCGAGAGACTGTCCACGTCCCGTCTGCCCAGCGAAAGACTGTCCACGTCCCGTCTGCCCAGAGAGAGACTGTCCACGTCCCGTCTGCCCAGAGAGAGACTGTCCACGTCCCGTCTGCCCAGAGAGAGACTGTTCACGTCCCGTCTGCCAGAGAGAGACTGTTCATGTCCCGTCTGCACAGCGAGAGAATGTTCACGTCCCGTCTGACCAGTCCGAGACCGTTGGCGCTCCGTCTGCCTTCCTGAGCTGGGACTATCTGGAGCGTTTGGCCCGGATTCTGGACATTCTGGAGCTTATGCCTGTTCCAGAGGCGGAGCTTGTGTTTGTGTCTGTGTCTCTTTTAGTGTCTGTTCCTGAGTCGGTGTCTGTTCCTGAGCCTATGCCTGTTCTCGAGCCGGAGGCAGAGCCAGTGCCGGTTCCTGAGCCGGAGGCAGAGCCAGTGCCGGTTCCTGAGCCGGAGGCAGAGCCAGTGCCGGTTCCTGAGCCGGAGGCAGAGCCAGTGCCTGTTCCAGAACCGGAGGCAGAGCCAGTGCCTGTTCCTGAGCCGGAGGCAGAGCCAGTGCCTGTTCCAGAGCCGGAGGCAGAGCCAGTGCCTGTTCCAGAGCCGGAGGCAGAGCCAGTGCCTGTTCCAGAGCCGGAGGCAGAGCCAGTGCCTGTTCCAGAGCCGGAGTCTGTTCCAGTGCCAGAGCCAGTGTTTGTTCCTGTGTTTGTTCTTGTGGATATTACAGTTTTTATGGCTGTTCCCGAGCCGGTGTCTGTTCCCGAGCCGGAGCCAGTTCCAGTGTCTGTTCCCGAGCCGGAGCCAGTGCCAGTGTCTGTTCCCGAGCCGGAGCCAGTGCCAGTGTCTGTTCCCGAGCCGGAGCCAGTTCCAGTGTCTGTTCCCGAGCCGGAGCCGGAGCCAGTGTCTGTTCCCGAGCCGGAGCCAGTTCCAGTGTCTGTTCCCGAGCCGGAGCCAGTGTCTGTTCCCTAACCAGTGCCAGTGTCTGTTCCCGAGCCGGAGCCAGTTCCAGTGTCTGTTCCCAAGCCGGAGCCAGTTCCAGTGTCTGTTCCCGAGCCGGAGCCGGAGCCAGTGTCTGTTCCCTAACCAGTTCCAGTGTCTGTTCCCAAGCCGGAGCCAGTTCCAGTGGCTGTTCCCGAGCCGGAGCCAGTTCCAGTGTCTGTTCCCGAGCCGGAGCCAGTTCCAGTGTCTGTTCCCAAGCCGGAGCCAGTTCCAGTGTCTGTTCCCGAGCCGGAGCCGGAGCCAGTGTCTGTTCCCTAACCAGTGCCAGTGTCTGTTCCCGAGCCGGAGCCAGTTCCAGTGTCTGTTCCCGAGCCGGAGCCAGTTCCAGTGTCTGTTCCCGAGCCGGAGCCAGTGTCTGTTCCCTAACCAGTTCCAGTGTCTGTTCCCAAGCCGGAGCCAGTTCCAGTGGCTGTTCCCGAGCCGGAGCCAGTTCCAGTGTCTGTTCCCGAGCCGGAGCCAGTTCCAGTGTCTGTTCCCGAGCCGGAGCCGCCCGAGGGGTCCTCACCGCCCTGGCCGCCCGAAGGGTCTTCTCCGCCCTGGCCGCCCGAAGGGTCTTCTCCGCCCTGGCCGCCCGAGGGGTCTTCTCCGCCCTGGCCGCCCGAGGGGTCTTCTCCGCCCTGGCCGCCCGAAGGGTCTTCTCCGCCCTGGCCGCCCGAAGGGTCTTCTCCGCCCTGGCCGCCCGAGGGGTCTTCTCTCCCTCCTGTCCCCCCCCCTGGTCTGTCCCTCCCGTCCCGCCCTGGTCTGTCCCTCCCGTCCCGCCCTGGTCTGTCCCTCCCGTCCCGCCCTGGTCTGTCCCTCCCGTCCCGCCCTGGTCTGTCCGTCCCGTCCCCCCCCCCGGGCTGTCCCTCCCGTCCCCCCCCCCCGGTCTGTCCCTCCCGTCCCCCCCCCCCCGTCTGTCCCTCCCGTCCCCCCCCCCCCGTCTGTCCCTCCCGTCCCCCCCCCTGCTCTGTCCCTCCCGTCCCCCCCCCCCCGTCTGTCCCTCCCGTCCCCCCCCCGGTCTGTCCCTCCCGTCCCCCCCCCTGGTCTGTCCCTCCCGTCCCCCCCCCTGGTCTGTCCCTCCCGTCCCCCCCCCTGGTCTGTCCCTCCCGTCCCCCCCCCTGGTCTGTCCCTCCCGTCCCCCCCCCTGGTCTGTCCCTTCTGTCCCCCCCCCTGGCCTGTCCCTCCTGTCCCGCCCTGGTCTGGTGGAGCGTCTGGTAGCCGCTCCGTAGGGAGGGGGTTATGTCACATGTCTGTCCTGTCTTGTGATGCACATGGGTGTTTTGTTATGTTGAGCCATGTGCTCTAGTCATTGTCTGATCCCTCCCCCTCGTTACCTGAATATGGTTTGAGTTCTCCCACCTGTTCCCTCTTGATTTGTTCCCTTCTTAAGTCTCCTCTTGTTTGCAGTCCTTGTCGGATCGTTGTCTAATGTCTCCCATTCCCCGTGATCCTCTGTTCAGGTTGTTGTTGTTTTATTGTTATTCATTGTGTTTTTCCCCCTTGTGGGTTTTGGTTTGTGTTTGTTTATTTTATATTAAACTTTATGTTCACCTGCACTTGAGTCCTCACACCTTATTGTCTTACCCATTCCGTGACAAATTTAATTTAAGAATTAAGAATAGTCGCTAGGACACATTTCTCAATACTTAGGTCACTTTTTCAAAACTCTTCACACAGTGAGCACAACAGAAGTATATGTGGGCTAAACTGTGGATCATTTATCAGTGCTTTGGCACAAAATGCATTCAATGACTACATCTTTCAAATTACATTAATTCTTTTCGCCAAAACTCTGTGTACCGACAGGACAATCTGCACATGCTTACATACTGATCTCAGAACTGTTAAACTTAAGTTCAAAACAATAACATAATACAAAACCGAATAAGACAGCATTTTGCCACATTTCTACAGTAATACTGTAATGAAATATATTTAGAATCTAAAAATTAAATGGTATAAAAACAGTTGGACCAACCACAGCTGATTCCTATTGTATCTGTATCGGTAGATGGTGTGCATACACATTTTTGTACTTTGGAATTACTCCAAAATAGGGATGCTCATTTCGGTTAATTTTCCCGACCGACAACCGCCACTTGTTAATCGATTATTAACCGCTAACTGATAAGATTGAATTGGCATTAAATAAAAATAAAATTGACTCGTATCTGTGACCCATTAAAAATATATTTTAAAAAATGGGTTCAAAGGGTTTACTTTAACGTGCAAACAGCAAACAGCAGCATACAGAACAGATCAACAGAACCTGGATTCAGATCAAATTTTCACGCACCTGCTGCATTTCTGACAGTGACAACAGAGAAAAAAAGAATAAAATAATATAAATAAAAAACATAAAATAAGCCTACAATAAATATATATATTTTTAGCTTAAATAATTAACAAATTACAATGACAAAAAGAAAACACTGAATCAGTTTGAAGCGTTGAAAAACCGGCATTTTTTTTTCTCCATCAGACTACGTTTTTCCGTCAAATAAAAATAGCAGGCCTACCTCAATCCACAGCTTGTCTAGTTTTGGTCTTAAAAAGTAGCATTACAGTCTACATACTGTTGGGTAAGTCTGGAGCACAGAGAGAAAACACCGTCTCCGATGGCACAGCTGATGTTCGTGAATACAGATGACGTCTCGCTGGAGTGGCCAGCTTCGGGAAGCGCCTTTCATTTGCTTGTGGGTGTTTGCTTTGCAAGTGATATTGCAATGTACTTGAACTACTGCTTTATTTTAATACCGCGTAGCATATTTTGCAAGTAACTTCGTCGCCCTTTCTGTCGAAATGGTCCCACATAGTAGCTACTTCTTGTCGCTCGCTTCATTTTGCTTGCTCAGGGAGAATATGACTGTTGGCGCGTGTAGTTGCGCATATCGATGCGCCCAGTGAGTTAACAAATATTGGTTATATATAGTATGTATTTTTTTTTTTTAACCATGAAGCAAAAAAAAATATAAATTTTTTTTTAAACCGTTTAACTGATAGTATTAATCGGTCAAAATTTTTACTTTCGGTTAACGGTTAAACGGTCAATATGAGCATCCCTACTCCAAAAACATAAAATATAATAACTGGATGATGTCTGATTCATTCTAGTAACATATTTTGCAGTGAATTCTAAACAGTAGAGAGGTAGAAGAAAGAAAACATTTACATAGGAAAACATTGTATAAAGTTACCTGTTGTTAGTGTTTTTTATGTTATTGTTTTGTGGGTGACAAAGTGTGTTTGTTAGCGGTCAACCTTTGCTAGTGTTATGGAAGAATGTGTTGATTTGAGATATGTATGAAGTGATTTGGTAGTTTTAGTGCATTCATGTGAAATGAACTGCTGTGCTGAAAGTTGGTTAGGAGAACTGTGTGAAGAGTTTTGAAAAAGTGACTTAAGTATTGAAAAATGTAAAAAACAGTATTTACGTTTCGAAGCGTCAGAGTTTATATTAATCTGTTTGTGTATCTTTAAGAGAACGTTAGCGTAATGGATGATAGATTTCATTTTTGTCTGTTTTGTCGTTTACGTGATGAGCATCTCATCAGCGTCTGGAGAATCTCATCCTTTGACTTTTGCTGCCAGCTTTCAAACTCACTTTTTAAAAAGAAAACATGTCAGTACAGAAAACTACTCGTCAAGCAATTTCATGAGTTTCATTTTAAACAATGCAAACTGTAATCATGAGCTTTATGGCTGATTTCGGTTTCTTAAAGCAAGATATAAGCAGAGACACAAGATAAAATACATACAGCCATATGAATCAGCACAGACATGAATCATGATCTGTCATGTGAACGCCTCAGATCTTCATACACACCTTAACTTTTCAACACTTTCATTCAAATTGCAATAAACAGACTGTTTCAAGTAAGCCTTGCATTTGTCGACATTTCTCATAAATATTGCTCACCTCATGAAAATTAATTTGAAAAAAACAACAACAAAAATCGCAAACGAGACTATCTTACATGTCATCAAGATCCTGCACATGAGCCACGACCAGCGGACTGAGGAGAAGACAGGAGAAAACTGCAAACACACACGATCACACCGTCACTTTATGATGATGATACCTCAGATATGATCATGAGTTATGAATAAAGCATCTGTACCTGCAGTGAGCAGCGCCATGACTGCGTGCGAGAAGAAGAAGAAGGAGAAGAAAAAGAAGAAGAGCATCAACAGGAAGTGCAGACAGTAGTGGAGCCCGCGCATGCGCACTGACCCATGGGAGCTGACGCTGACGTCACGCTGCTGACGTCATGCTGCCCGCGGCTCAATCCGTCACGTGAGCTTCCTACATAGTGGACGACACATAGGCTACACTACATAGAGAATGTGTTTTCTTACTGAAACCAAATAAATGTGCAAATAAACAGACATCAGATAAACAAATACTAACAAAAGAAAGAACTTGAACATAACCATATAATGTATGTGGCTGCAGAAATTTGTAAATAAAAAGGTAACACTATGTAAATAAGGAGCTTCAGCATTGGGATCCTCCAATATGGTTATTAATACTTTCAGGCTGTTTGTGTTTCATATGTCTGGATTAGAGCCATTTTTCCAACTACTCATGATCCTTCAGTGTTTGAGGCTCAACTCGTTTGAATGAACATTTATTCTTGTTATTGACTGGATATCTTCAACTGATGCTGATTTAGGGATCATTTATAGGCACTGGTGTTCGTCTGAAACATGTCGTTGATTAAGTCAAGAATACCCGCCTTTAGAGTTTAGCATGAAGAGTTTTCAAGAGTAATGACAGAAGTGTGTCAGCCAGTGTTTCAGGACTGTGTGTGTGTGGTGTGCAACAGTGTGTGTGTGTGTGTGTGTGTGTGTGTGTAAGGGGACAGAATATATAGTTTGTACAGTAAAAACCATTACGCCTATGGAGAGTCCCCACAAAGATGTGTGCGCCTGTTTGTGTGTGTGTGTGTGTGTGTGTGCAACAGTGTGTGTGTGTGCTCATGTTTATATTACATTGTGGGGACCAAATGTCCCCACAAGTATAGTAAAACCTGAAATCACCTACATTGTGGGGAGCAGCCAGCGGTCCCCATGAGGAGAACAGCGTATAAATCACACTAAGTAATGTTTTTTGAAAATGTAAAAATGCAGAATGTCTCCTGTGATGGGTAGGTTTAGGGACAGGGGCAGTGTAAGGGGACAGAAAATATAGTTTGTACAGTATAAAAACCATTACGCCTATGGAGAGTCCCCACAAAGATAGCGAACCAGACGTGTGTGTGTGTGTGTGTGAGAGAAAAGTGAGGGCACTAGAGGGCAGCAGAGTTATTATAATGAGAGGGGAACACACACTCGGCTCAGGCACACGATCATCTCTTTACTATAATCTAAACACGAATGTGTGTTGAAAGAGACAGTAGGCTACAACTTACCGAAATATATTTTCCTCATACATAGTATCGACCAATTAGTGTTTTTAACCATGGAAGAGGTCAGTAACCCAGCTGGAGAATAATGCCACATGCGTTATACCTCAGGAAACTCCTCTAATGACCACAGCACGCTAGTTGGCTGAATTAGTTATAGAGAGGAGTATTTTGCTAAATATGTGCATAATATTCCCCATTATATGTTTACTTAAAATATTATAACATTTTTATTATATTAAAAAACCCATTATATTTAATTGAGTTGTTATTTTTAACCTTTAATAATAATAATAATAACTCCATCTGACAGGGCTCTCTGTATGTTTACAGCTTTAGGTGAGATCTGTGATTTCCTTGAGAAATGAAGATGCCTCTACTGCAATATTAATATTAATCCGAATTAATCAATATTGAATCAAGATCGGAATCAAATCACAAGAATTGAAATCTGTGTCAAGCAAACAGTACCCTACCAGTCATTGTACCATGTAAACATTGTAACTTGTCACTGAACTTAATAAAATTCTGTTTAGTTACCAAATGTTTTGATAATCTCAATACATGTATATTGACCCTAATCACATGTATATTGACCCTAATCACATGTGTTGACCCTAATCACATGTATATTGACCCTAATCACATGTATATTGACCCTAATCACATGTGTTGACCCTAATCACATTTATATTGACCCTAATCACATGTATGTTGACCCTAATCACATGTATATTGACCCTAATCACATGTATATTGACCCTAATCACATGTATGTTGACCCTAATCACATATATATTGACCCTAATCACATGTATATTGACCCTAATCACATGTGTTGACCCTAATCACATGTATATTGACCCTAATCACATGTATATTGACCCTAATCACATGTATATTGACCCTAATCACATGTGTTGACCCTAATCACATTTATATTGACCCTAATCACATGTATGTTGACGCTAATCACATGTATGTTGACCCTAATCACATGTATGTTGACCCTAATCACATGTTGACCCTAATCACATGTATATTGACCCTAATCACATGTATATTGACCCTAATCACATGTATATTGACCGTAATCACATATATATTGACCCTAATCACATGTATATTGACCCTAATCACATGTATGTTGACCCTAACCACATGTATATTGACCCTAATCACATGTATGTTGACCCTAATCACATATATATTGACCCTAATCACATGTATGTTGCCCCTAATCACATGTATGTTGACCCTAATCACATGTATGTTGCCCCTAATCACATGTTGACCCTAATCACATGTATATTGACCCTAATCACATGTATGTTGACGCTAATCACATGTATGTTGACCCTAATCACATGTTGACCCTAATCACATGTTGACCCTAATCACATGTATATTGACCCTAATCACATGTATATTGACCCTAATCACATGTATATAGACCCTAATCACATGTATGTTGCCCCTAATCACATGTATGTTGACCCTAATCACATGTATGTTGCCCCTAATCACATGTATGTTGACCCTAATCACATGTATATTGACCCTAATCACATGTATATTGACCCTAATCACATGTATGTTGACCCTAATCACATGTATGTTGACCCTAATCACATGTTGACCCTAATCACATGTATATTGACCCTAATCACATGTATATAGACCCTAATCACATGTATATTGACCCTAATTACATGTATATTGACCCTAATCACATGTATATTGACCCTAATCACATATATGTTGACCCTAATCACATGTTGACCCTAATCACATGTATATAGACCCTAATCACATGTATATTGACCGTAATCACATATATATTGACCCTAATCACATGTATATTGACCCTAATCACATGTATGTTGACCCTAATCACATGTATATTGACCCTAATCACATGTATGTTGACCCTAATCACATGTATATTGACCCTAATCACATGTATGTTGACCCTAATCACATATATATTGACCCTAATCACATGTATGTTGACCCTAATCACATATATATTGACCCTAATCACATGTATGTTGACCCTAATCACATGTATATTGACCCTGATCACATGTATATTGTGACGCAATTTTTTTTTTTTACAAACTCAAAAGTTGTCAGCCCTGCCTTCACTTCATGCTCTCAGTTCATTAACTCTGAAAGAGCGGTTTATTGTTTAATTTCTTTCATCTTTTATTGCTTCTTGTCTTTTTTGTAATAACTAATTTCTATTCTTTGTCTAGCTGAGCCCAGTCTGAGACGGAGAACTATACGAGAGGCAAAAGCAGGATTGGATTGTAAACCATCATAAGACTTTATTTCTCCAGTGAGGAGAGCAGCATCTCAGCCTCAATAAGGAGATGATGTTTCCCTCATCTAATATTTCCCTCATCTAATATTTGCATCATCTAATATTTCTCTAATCTAATATTTCCCACATCTAATATTTCCCTCATTGAATATTTCTCTAATCTAATATTTCCCTCATATAATATTTCTGTCACGATTCCTGTCTTGTGTTTTCCTTGTTTTTGTGTGGACTTTTATCATTTCCTGTTGTGTGCCATGTTTTTGTAGTCCTTTGTAGTTTTTCTTGTTGATTAGTTCTTGATTGTCCCCAGGTCTTGTTCGCCAATCTCCCCTTGAGTGTATATTTACCCAAGTGTTTCTCATGTTCTTTGTCTGGTGTTGTCCTTCTATGGATGCATGTGTGCACTTGTTGTCAGTTTGGTTTGCCTTCCTTGCCCGTGTCTGCATTTATCAGTTTTGCCTGGATTTACTTTTATTATGTTTGTTTGAATAAATGTTTTACTGCATCTGGATTCCACTCTCGTTCCTCTGAAACAGCCATCATTACAGAACACCAGACCAAGAATGGATCCAGCAGTGAGACTTATGCGTCTCAAACAAGGAGACTGCAGTATAGAGGACTATGTACTGGACTTTATGGATCTGGCTCTAGTTGACAAACATGGACGAGGTATGCCTCATGATTTTTTTTAGGGGGGGGGGCTGCTATCTGAGCCACTCAGTTCAGTCATGCCATTGCACGACCCTAATTGGTCCCTTGGTTTATACATCAAATTTGCATTGCAACTGAGTGGCTCTGCTTTTACTGTGGATGTCGTGGAGGAGGAACACAAGAACCACACTGTACCCACCATTCCAGAGTCTCGTCTCGCCACGACCGCTGTTCCAGAGCCTGAGTTTCTACACGTCATGCCACCCATCAGATCCATCACCGGATCGGTCTCTGGACGTCCCAGATTAGTGTCCAATGGGATGGACCCACCACTCATGTCAGCACGGATGGCCAAGAAGATCGGCCGAACGGGGTTTTGTCCTGCAAAAACCACAGTTTCAGAGTCTCTGTCTGTCAAGGTCCCTGCCGAATCTGAGCTTCACGTCGGCCACGACGAGCCAGAGCTTCACGTCGGCCACGACGAGCCAGAGCTTCACGTCGGCCACGACGATTTTTACATGTTTTTTAAAACTTAATGTGGAATCAAGGGTCACACCAAGGTCCTTAAATTCCGAGACGATTTCTTCTCCTCTTAAAAATACACCAGATTGTTTTATGTCGTGGAACTGTTTAGTGAACATCATACAAACTGTTTTTTTAGTATTGAGTAACTGTGATTTCAAGCTCAAAGCATTGCATCTCCTTTAATTGTGCACTTCTCAGACATCCAGAATGACATTTTAATAAGGCATAAAATAAAAACACAATAGCTACAATAAAACTCTTCTGTGTGTCTTCAGGTCTTCATGTTTCTGCAGAGATCATGTGATGAAGCGTGTGCCGGTGACGTTGATGTCGAGCTGATGTTGAGTTAGTGGTTCATTTTCCACTAAACCCAAAGCTCACCATCGTGCTGGATGCCACGGGTAATAAACCTCTGTGGTTTTCACATCTGCTGGGATTTAAAATATATGCTCTAATTAAGAAGAATTGCCACCAACACAGAAAGGCACAATCATAGCCAATTAACCACCAAAGGCAGTTCTGCCTTATTAATTTCTGACTTGAGTTTTACAGTAACTGGATCTCAGGATTGTGTGTGTGTGTTAAATCTCTCCTCACCGGTTCAGCTGATGCGCTGATGAGGTAGACACACTGGTTCGACGCACATGCGATCACATGACTCGGGCCATGGTCACATGACTCAGGGTGCGGTCACATGACTCAGGGTGCGGTCACATGACTCGGGGTGCGGTCACATGACTCAGGGTGCGGTCACATGACACCTGTCCCTAACCTTACCTGTATAACCACACCTGTCCCTAACCTTACCCGTACCACACCTGTCCCTAACCTTACCCGTACCACCACACCTGTCCCTAACCTCACCCGTACCACACCTGTCCCTAACCTTACCCGTACCACACCTGTCCCTAACCTGTACCACACCTGTCCCCAACCTTACCCGTTCCACACCTGTCCCTAACCTTACCCGTACCACCACACCTGTCCCTAACCTCACCCGTACCACACCTGTCCCTAACCGCACCCGTACCACACCTGTCCCTAACCTCACCCGTACAACATCTGTCCCTAACCTTACCCGTACCACACCTGTCCCTAACCTGTACCACACCTGTCCCCAACCTTACCCGTTCCACACCTGTCCCTAACCTTACCCGTACCACCACACCTGTCCCTAACCTTACCCGTACCACACCTGTCCCTAACCTTACCCGTACCACACCCTAAACTTACCCATACCACACCTGTCCCTAACATTACCTTTACCACACCTGTCCCTAACCTTACCCGTACCACACCTGTCCCTAACCTTACCCGTACCACACCCTAAACTTACCCGTACCACACCTATCCCTAACATTACCTTTACCACACCTGTCCCTAACCTTACCCGTACCACACCTGTCCCTAACCTTACCCGTACCACACCTGTCCCTAACCTTACCCGTACCACACCTGTCCCTAACCTTACCCGTACCACACCCTAAACTTACCCATACCACACCTGTCCCTAACATTACCTTTACCACACCTGTCCCTAACCTTACCCGTACCACACCTGTCCCTAACCTTACCCATACCACACCTGTCCCTAACCTTACCCGTACCACACCTCAATAGCAGCAAATGTGTTTTACAATACAACATGAACACAATACGTACATTGTACTTATTTTTCGATGTACTTAAAGCCACTTAATATAAAGTGGGATCAACATATTTAAAGAGAAGAAAGTTTTGTCCTTAATTCATGAGATCAAGGCTTTAAAGTTATTTTGTTAAATGATCATTTGTAGTTGCCCTAATGAAATTTACTATAGACTAGTTCTTGCATAGAATACAGAGTTTAACTGTAGACAAGAATTAGTAAGACAGTGGTCACAAGTAAAACCATGCTCATATGATTTTTTAAAATAAATAATAAGTAATATTTATAATGGATACATTTCTGCCAAAACACTGTATTTGTAAAGTGTTATTAACTGCAAGGTAGCTTAATATGGTGCTGAATTGACAAGCTTGTAATTGTGAGTATTGGTTATTTCCAGATAACCTCGTCATGCAGTTTCATGGTCGTGGCTGCATGTGATTCATACGGACGACAACTCTGTCAAAATGATCCCCATTCACACGGATCTGCAGAAAACAATTAAAAACGCAGTATTGGAGACACTGAACCCCACCCACATCCAACCACGCCCACACACAACCACGCCCACACTAAACCATGCCCAACAACAAACACACCCACATCAAAACCACACGCACACAAAACCACATCCACAAACAAACACACCCACATCCAACCCCTCCCACACACAACCACGCCCACATCCAACCACGCCCACACACAACCACACCCACATCCAACCACGCCCACATCCAACCACGCCCACACTAAACCATGCCCACAAACAAACACACCCACATCCAAACCACACGCACACTAAACCACGCCCACAAACAAACACATCAAACCCCTCCCACACACAACCACGCCCACACTAAACTTCGCCCACAAACAAACACACGCACACTAAACCACGGCCACAAACAAACACACCCACATCCAACCCCACCCACATCCAACCCCCCACCACATCCAACCCCCGCCACATCCAACCCCCGCCACATCCAACCCCACCCACATCCAACCCCCGCCACATCCAACCCCACCCATATCCAACCCCCCACAGTAAAAATGACTGTGATTTATCTTTTGCAGTTCAACACATATGATTTGTGAATATGTATAATGTAAATAATCTATATAAGGTGCAGCACAAGCCTCCAGGTCACCATCTTAACTATCTTAACACCTCAGTAGAGAAAAAGCAGTTCCTGTGTCAGAAAATAATGAAGCCTCTGCAGATTTCCATTCATGCTTATTTAGACTTTTAAAAATACTTCAGCGACATCAGAAAACCAAACACAATACCTGAGCCATGGAACAGCAAACAAACTTCGGCAACTTGTTTAGAAAACTAGGTTAAGTTTATTCAGAACAGATGGATCTTCAGAGGCTCGGAAACGAACACTTCCAGCGCTCGACAGGAGAGTGACAGCTGTTTACATACGAGGTGTCATTAACAAACACAAGCCTCACGACACCTGCTCTAATGACACACACACACACACACACACACACACACACACACCGGCCCAGCGCTGGCCGGTCCTCAGCCTCGGTGTGTGTGATGATCAGGGTGTGTGTGATGTTCAAGGTGTGTGATGATCAGGGTGTGTGTGATGTTCAGGGTGTGTGATGATCAGGGTGTGTGTGTGATGATCAGGGTGTGTGTGATGTTCAGGGTGTGTGATGATCAGGGTGTGTGTGATGATCAGGGTGTGTGTGATGATCCTGTGGCGCGATAGACGCGATTTCGCCTCATTCACGCATCCAGTCCGACTAGATTGATTTCTCCTTTCTGAACTGTCGCTCAAGCGCGTTCTCTCAGCACCACTGACGCTGCTGTACGTGAATATGACGGATCACAACACTATGGAGAGCGAGGCGTGTCCTGAGAGTCACCTACCTTTAAACCTTAAAGTAGGACATTTAAGTTAATCTGGTGTTGAAGCCTTTAACTGCAAATAATAGTTTTTCATATATGTTTTTTTACATTTGAATACAGTTATGAAAGACCTGTTTGTGAAAGTTAATTTTTTATTATTATTATTGTTTATGTTAAAACAGCACCTGCTTTCTGGTCCCTGTTAGCCTACCTGCTGAAATCACATTAGAAACATTTCTTTATTGTTTATCCCTGAGATCCTTAGATTGTTTCACTGTTAAATGTGTGAGCTGTTAAAAATGTAACTGGAAACAGGACAGGAAAATAATCTGTTTTTATTTAGCCTAATCTTTTGGTTTTGTGAAAACCAAATCTTTTGTTTGTGAAAGAGCCATGCGTTAAAAGTTAGATGGCACTTAAGCTTCTTTATGATTTGCTCTATGTCTGAACAAACGAAATAAAAAGTTAACTATCTATACAATATTGAATTGCATAGCATCATATTTTTCTCCATTGAATTACATTGAATCGCATCGCGTTGAATCGAATCGGAATCGGATCGCACTGCATCGTAATAGTAGTGAATCATATCGCATCGCATCGGTTGCTGCTTATATGTATCTTTAATGTATTGAATCCTTGGCTATGCATCGAGATGCGTATCGCATCTGCCTCAGCTATGGAGATGCACATCCCTAGTGTGAGGTTCAGGGTGTATGTGATGATCAAGGTGTGTGTGATGATCAGGGTGTGTGTGAGGTTCAGGGTGTGTGTGATGGTCAGGGTGAACGTGTGAACTGGTGAACTGATGAACGGGTGAACTGGTGAACGGGTAAACGGGTGAACGGGTGAACGGGTGAACGGGTGAAGGGTTGAATGGTTGAACTGGTGAACTGGTGAATGGCTGAAGGGATGAACTGGTGAACGGGTGAACTGGTGAACTGGTGAACGGGTGAACGGGTGAACGGGTGAACTGGTGAACTGGTGAACAGGTGAACGGGTGAAGGGATGAATGGGTGAACTGGTGAACTGGTGAATGGGTGAAGGGATGAACTGGTGAACTGGTGAACTGGTGAACGGGTGATCGGGTGATCGGGTGATCGGGTGATCGGGTGAACTGGTGAACGGGTGAACTGGTGAACTGGTGAACTGGTGAACTGGTGAACGGGTGAACTGGTGGACAGGTGAACTGGTGAATGGGTGAACTGATAAACGGGTGAAGGGGTGATCGAGTGAACTGGTGATCTGGTAAACAGGTGATCGGTGATCAGGTGAACTGGTGAACGGGTGAAGGGGTGAACGGGTGAATGGGTGAACTGTGAACTGGTGAACGGGTGAACGGGTGAACTGGTGAACTGGTGAACTGGTGAACGGGTGAATGCATGAACTGGTGAACGGGTGAACTGATGAACGGGTGAACTGGTGAACGGGTAAACTGGTGAACAGGTGAACAAGTGAACAAGTGAACGGGTGAACTGGTGAACAGTTGAACGGGTGAAGGGGTGAACTGTGAACTGGTGAACGGGTGCACTGGTGAACTGGTGAACGGATGAACGGGTGAAGGGGTGAACGGGTGAATTAGTGAACGGGTGAACTAGTGAACGGGTGAACGGGTGAACGGGTGAACTGATGAACGGGTGGACGGGTGGACAGGTGAACTGGTAAACGGATGAATGGATGAACTGGTGAATGGGGGAACTGATGAACGGGTGAACTGGTGAACGGGTGAACTGCTGAACGGGTGAACGGGTGAACGGGTGGACAGGTGAACTGGTGAACGGGTGAACTGGTGAAATGGTGAACTGGTGAACAAGTGAACAGGTGAACGGGTGAACTGGTGAAATGGTGAACTGGTGAACTGGTGAACGGGTGAACTGGTGAACGGGTGGACGGGTGGACAGGTGAACTGGTAAATGGATGAATGGATGAACTGGTGAACTGGTGAACTGGTGAACGGGTGAACTGATGAACGGGTGAACTGGCGAACGGGTAAACTGGTGAACGGGTGGACGGGTGGACAGGTGAACTGGTGAACGGGTGAACTGGTGAAATGGTGAACTGGTGAACAGGTGAACAGGTGAACGGGTGAACGGGTGGACAGGTGAACTGGTGAACTGGTGAAGGGATGAACGGGTGAACGAGTGAAAGAACGGTGTGTTCAGTCCAAGTCCGCCCCTGGTGTGTTCAGTCCCAGTCCGCCCCTGGTGTTCAGTCCAAGTCCGCCCCTGGTGTGTTCAGTCCCAGTCCGCCCCTGGTGTTCAGTCCCAGTCCGCCCCTGGTGTTCAGTCCCAGTCCACCCCTGGTGTTCAGTCCCAGTCCGCCCCTGGTGTTCAGTCCCAGTCCGCCCCTGGTGTTCAGTCCAAGTCCGCCCCTGGTGTTCAGTCCCAGTCCGCCCCTGGTGTTCAGTCCCAGTCCGCCCCTGGTGTTCAGTCCCAGTCCGCCCCTGGTGTTCAGTCCCAGTCCGCCCCTGGTGTTCAGTCCCAGTCCACTCCTGGTGTTCAGTCCCAGTCCGCCCCTGGTGTTCAGTCCCAGTCCACCCCTGGTGTTTAGTCCCAGTCCGCCCCTGGTGTTCAGTCCCAGTCCGCCCCTGGTGTTTAGTCCTAGTCCGCCCCTGGTGTTCAGTCCCAGTCCACCCCTGGTGTTCAGTCCCAGTCCACCCCTGGTGTTTAGTCCCAGTCCGCCCCTGGTGTTCAGTCCCAGTCCACCCCTGGTGTTCAGTCCCAGTCCGCCCCTGGTGTTCAGTCCCAGTCCGCCCCTGGTGTTTAGTCCTAGTCCGCCCCTGGTGTTCAGTCCCAGTCCGCCCCTGGTGTTCAGTCCCAGTCCACCCCTGGTGTTTAGTCCCAGTCCGCCCCTGGTGTTCAGTCCCAGTCCACCCCTGGTGTTCAGTCCCAGTCCACCCCTGGTGTTCAGTCCCAGTCCGCCCCTGGTGTTCAGTCCCAGTCCACCCCTGGTTTTAAGTCCCAGTCCGCCCCTGGTGTTCAGTCCCAGTCCACCCCTGGTGTTCAGTCCTAGTCCGCCCCTGGTGTTCAGTCCCAGTCCGCCCCTGGTGTTCAGTCCCAGTCCGCCCCTGGTGTTCAGTCCCAGTCCGCCCCTGGTGTTCAGTCCCAGTCCGCCCCTGGTGTTCAGTCCCAGTCCGCCCCTGGTGTTCAGTCCTAGTCCGCCCCTGGTGTTCAGTCCCAGTCCGCCCCTGGTGTTCAGTCCCAGTCCACCCCTGGTGTTCAGTCCCAGTCCGCCCCTGGTGTTCAGTCCAAGTCCGCCCCTGGTGTTCAGTCCCAGTCCGCCCCTGGTGTTCAGTCCCAGTCTGCCCCTGGTGTTCAGTCCCAGTCCACCCCTGGTGTTCAGTCCCAGTCCGCCCCTGGTGTTCAGTCCCAGTCCGCCCCTGGTGTTCAGTCCCAGTCCGCCCCTGGTGTTCAGTCCCAGTCCGCCCTTGGTGTTCAGTCCCAGTCCGCCCCTGGTGTTCAGTCCCAGTCCGCCCCTGGTGTTCAGTCCTAGTCCGCCCCTGGTGTTCAGTCCCAGTCCGCCCCTGGTGTTCAGTCCCAGTCCGCCCCTGGTGTTCAGTCCCAGTCCGCCCCTGGTGTTCAGTCCCAGTCCGCCCCTGGTGTTCAGTCCCAGTCTGCCCCTGGTGTTCAGTCCCAGTCCACCCCTGGTGTTCAGTCCCAGTCCGCCCCTGGTGTTCAGTCCCAGTCCGCCCCTGGTGTTCAGTCCCAGTCCGCCCCTGGTGTTCAGTCCCAGTCCGCCCCTGGTGTTCAGTCCAAGTCCGCCCCTGGTGTTCAGTCCCAGTCCGCCCCTGGTGTTCAGTCCTAGTCCGCCCCTGGTGTTCAGTCCTAGTCCGCCCCTGGTGTTCAGTCCCAGTCCGCCCCTGGTGTTCAGTCCCAGTCCACCCCTGGTGTTCAGTCCCAGTCCGCCCCTAGTGTTCAGTCTAAGTCCGCCCCTGGTGTTCAGTCCCAGTCCGCCCCTGGTGTTCAGTCCTAGTCCGCCCCTGGTGTTTAGTCAAACCGAACGACAGTCGGGCTCTGGAAGGGAAAATCTGTTATTATACTGAGGACTTGGTTTTTAATATAAATTTGGGAGTACAAATATAAGAATCTCCATAACATCACATTAAAAACTAAAGCGATTGCCATTCAAGGTGAAAATGATGACGTCAGATGAATGATTGTGTAAAGCATTGTTCAGGTTTCAGCAGTTCCTGATGTCTATACTGGTTACACAAGCTCAGTGTGAGGAGAACACATCTGCCAGTGATGGGCTTCAGACTGAAGTTACGGCTAGTGTTTCTGTGGCTCCTTCTCAGCCGTCTCTGGCTTCTCCCGGGACCGATGCCATTAGACACAGGTGGAGGATTACGACAGCGCTGGGATTCATGTCACTGTGCTTATGAAACATCTGTCTTGTGCCTCTGCGGGAATAAATCAAAATCCTTCAATAACATCTTCATCATCTTTAATCACTAGGAGAAAAAAATATCAAATTCAATATACACCTTTTTGATAATGCACATACGAGCAGATGAGCCCAGGATATAACACACTGTGATAACCTTCTGCTTACCCAGAAACTGTTGTGTTCATACTCTGGGTACTCCTGCTTTCCTGCACTAGTATGTTTTATTATAAAAGAAACTGCAGTGCAAAACACAATCTATACAATAGACTGTCTGTTGTATAAGGGCATACCTGACATAAAATAATGCAGTTTCTGTAATTCCATCTGATGTTAGTGTTTTTATGACATTGTGCTATGATTGACTAAATCTTCCTGTTGGACAAGAACATACAGTATGTTAGTGTTTTGAAAAATTATTTGATTTTGAGACATGTTTGCAGTGTTTTGGTAGACATAGTGTATTGTTGTTAGTGTATTATTGTATTTTGAAAATTAGTGTTGGAGTTTAGTTTACAATGTCTGATTTTGAGCATGAAATTAACTGTTTTGCCAATTGTGTGTTGTAGTTGTGTTGGTGCGTTAAGAGTTTAGGAAATTTGTTAAAAGTATTGAAAATATTGTCACAGCGATTGTTAAAAACTGTAATAAGGTGTGTACTGAATTTGGTCTTATAATATCACTTTCTTATTACGCCAGTAGTCATTTTTATCCGTTCTGGTAAACGTGTCAGGTGGTCAGCGGAGGAAAGCCTTGTTTTCCCTCCAGTCTGTCCGATAACGTCATGTGAAAACGATCAACATGTACAATAACTAAAAATTCCATTCATTTTCTCCATAGAGGAATGTTTAAGATTTCCGTACAAACTGTAAGACTGTAAGATCAGAGGTTATTAATCGGTTATGTGCTTCTGTTCAGGTCAATACTTTACTGTTGCTTCATGTCAACAACTATAATGCTGAGATTCATCATACAACCTATGAACTCTGTGTTGAAGAATGTTGAAAGCCCAGAAGGAAACCACAGGGAAAGTGAGTCACGGTTGGGCTATTGAGGCGTATTGATCGTACGTATTTATATCTTAATAGAGGATTTTCCCATAGAGGAAAAAGATAAGTGACAACAGCTGACAAAACATATACACGCAATTCCTTAAAGTCTGTGTAAACACATTATAAATGTAAGAAATGTATGGCTGAAAACATGTTACAAATACTGTGGACTATTTAGTACTGAACTTTGGTGTTTAACATGAGATTGGCAGAAACTGTGGTAATATGTTCCCTTTAAAAACTGATTTATTGCAATATTGCATATTACTTTAGAGCAATCATCAGTGATCCTTGTCTTTTCTTTCCACCGTAGCAAAATTGAAAATATCCTGGAAAAATCCTGGAAAATGATTGCTGAAAAAGAGGTTTGACTTTATTTTGATGGTCCCTTTAACACATTGGGTTGACTATAAGTAACGTTGCTCCTACATGTGTACTAACTATCATTAGAGTGTTATTAGAGCATTAATAGACTGGTAGGGTTAGATGAAGTTGACATGTAGTTGAAAAGTTACTTATAGTCAGTAGAGTGTCTATTGGAGGACCATCAAAATAAAGTATATGCAGATATTAAGCAGACAGTCTACTAATACTCTACTAATACTCCAATGAGAGTTAATTGACATATAGTTGCAAAGTTACTTATAGTCAACAGAATGTTCAAAAGGGACCATCAAAATAAAGTGTTACCAAAAAGAGTAGGACCTCTGGTTTAGTGTCTTTGAAAGTTACACATTAATGCTTGCGTGTTGACAGTGAGAGCAGGATGGCCGTTACTTCGGTCTGT